>JAFBJT010112274.1:31451-45978 GCA_016785325.1 Chascanopsetta lugubris | reverse complement strand
AAGTTGTGGATGGACCTGTCACCTGAAAGTTCTTGTGCTGCTCCTTCAGGGTATAAGTCACCTGTCCGTTCAAGCCTTGGTCTCTGTCAATGGTCGACGCCCTGAAAATGGCGGATCCTGGTTCTGCCTCCACCTGCACGGCAGCGTAGTACGGGAGGTTCACGAACTCTGGGGCATTGTCGTTCACATCGTCCACCTACAGGAAGGATCACATGGAGTAGAAGTGTCATTTCCACAATTGGCACAATCACAGTTTCCAACCCTACTCTCCACTCCCACCTGCACTTGCACCGTCACCCTGGCCACCCGGATGACCTCGTCCTCTCGGGTGACCTCCACCACCAGCTCGTAGCTCTCTGTCTCCTCCCGGTCAAAAGGCACGCCGGTGGTTAGCACCGCCCCGCAGGTGGGCAGGATGCTGAAGCGTCCACCGGGGTTCAGCAGAGTGTACCTGAGCGGCTCGTTGAGGCGGTGGCCCACCGTGTTGACGACGGTCACCAGGGAGACGTTGGACAGGTTCTCTGGGATGGAGGTGGTGTAGAACGGCTGGGTGAAGACGAGGCCGCTGTCCATGGCTTCGCGGACCAGCAACGTCACAGACGCCGTGCTGGAGAATCGTCCGTCCCACACCTTCACAAAGAACATCACGGTGGGATTGAATCTCTCGGAGCATCAAGGAATGAGACATCAGGCTGTTGCTAAAGCGAAATGACCAGACATTGCCAGATATACTGCGTCAGTAGGAGGGTCACTTCCGAAGCCATGGTTTTGAATACTGGCAGCATCTTCAGCTAGCTAGCTAGCTAGCTAAGCTGGGGCTGCAACAGTGAAGTCATCCATCAGAAATCGAGCCCATGAACAAACAACGTATCGTTTCTCTTGCGCGTGCACTGGAGCCAGGTTGCACTCAACCTACTTTGGGGCAAATGCTGCTATTTGGTGTGGGTTGGCACTTGCTAGCCGGCATTTGCTTGAGGTTAGCCATAGCTCTGCCAGCTCACAATCTTCTCAGTCTGCATGAGAGTCACATGAACGTTGAAAGTTGTGGTGGGAACAACCACGGTCAAACTCTGAGATCCTTCTCGGTGAGAGGGTCAGTTCTAACTACCTCCTCTCCTCGGCCCAGATGGTGAATGACCTCTTTTTCATACATATAACAGCTGAGTCAGGATACAATAACGCAGAGACTGTGATGTGGAAGGTTTTTAAAAATGCTTTGCGCTGCTGTATTTTCGTCTGAACCCTGCGGTGTGTAGAGCTGCAGACCAACCGTCCTCCTCCTCCGTCAGGACACCGAATAACCAGAGGCTCTGTTCTGCCGCTGACCCCCCTGCTCTCGCCTCTGTGTGGGAATAATTACCTCCCGAGCCAAATGCATACTGATTATCAAAGCCGGTGGCGGGGAGAGAGCACGCGGTGACATTCCAAACAGGTGATGCGCAGACGCGTCCGCCGAATCAATCACTTACCTTCACATTAAAGCGGTAACGATCCTTGCTGAGGTTGGGATTGATGACGGTCACCACTCCAGTGGAGCGCTGCACCGAGAAGAGCGCCACGCTGGTGTCCAGAGAGTACACCAGCATGGGGGTGACCGGCTTGTCCGGTCCCAGGGTGAGGTCGGAGGTCAGGTCAGGGTCAAAAGCCTCAACTCTCAGCACCTCCACACCCATATAGGTCGGCAAGAGGAGGATGGTTTCGTAAGTGTCCTGAGAAAACTTGGGTGGGGAGTCGTTGATATTTATCACCTGGGAAGAGACAAGGAGAGAAGTTCTTTAATCTTGATATTACAACTGGAATGAAACTAGTCCTATGAGCTGGTCATTGACCTTTATAACCACATCTGCTGGGCTGTCGGCCGTCAGAGCCGGCTGACCACTGTCTCTGACATGAACCTGGAAGACGAACTCCGAGAACGTCTCGTAATCCAGATTGGCGATTGTCCTGAAACGTCAGAACCAAATCGAATTAGAACTTTTTATTTTATTTTATTTTTTTTTTACAAATCATCATCTTCAGTTCCTGTGTCACCCACCGAATCGAACCGGTCCCAGAGTCCACGCTGAAAAACATTCGAGCGGTTTCCTCTATGATCTGGAACACCAGCAGGGCGTTGTGGTTGCGGTCCCTGTCTGTCGCCCGAATGACCAATGGGTTGCCATCTTCTCCCAGGACCACGCTGTTGACCGGGGCGGCCTCGCTGATTTCACCCACGTACCTGATGTCACAGAGGGAAACGATGCGTTCACGCTCTCCACTTGATCATTTCATCGTCAAGCAATGACTGTAAATGATCTACGATGAAGACTGATACCTCAATTGCTGGAAGACAGGCTCGTTATCGTTGACGTCCCCCACCTGGACGATGACAGCGGCGCTGGCGTCCACTCCAGCCATGCTCAGAGCGAACACCACCAGGGAGTAGGACGTGGTTTGCTGTGGACAGAATGAGAAAATCACACTTTAGCCTCCATTTTTAGCTTCGATTGCTTTTGTTAAAGAAGATTGTGCAAAAATGTCTTGCTTCTACAAAACTTGATGGACAGATGCAGTAAACGTCCGGAGGGAATTATTATGTCTCCCAATTAAATTCAGGGATCTTGATTACATGAGCTGCTTGACTGAATTAAAGGGGACTTGTGTGACCCGGAGTAAAAGACTAGTTTTCAAGTTAAGTCAAAGTCAATATCTGCTATGCGTGAAATTCAGATGCACCGTCCTTCGAACGTAAACGTGCTGCTGCATTTTAATTTGAAGGGCTTCGGAATGTACAGAAGCAATTGTGCTGACATTTAAAGGTGGTGCTCACCTTCACCTTTCCCTTTCAAGCATGCAGGAGAAGCTACGGTAGCCTTTCGTTGTCATTAAACCTCAAAAAAGTTCGTTTGTAACATGGCTGCCTCCAGAGAGAAGACCTGCCCCTGAGCTACATATTCCACACTGGAGCTTTCAACAAAGCAGTGCTTGGAAAGTTTGCTCCTCCTCTCACCCGCACAACCGACGATGCTTTCCGCAGATGGTTTCTGATTTACATACATACGTGATTCACAAACCTCAAAGTCAAGTGCTTTGCGTGTGCTGATCACGCCGGTGTGCTGGTTAATGAAGAAGCCGTGCTCCTCGTTGCCCCTGCTGATGTCATAGACGAGAGCCGAGCGGCTGAGTGCGCTGACGGTCGTCACGTATGTCCCGATGGTGCTGTTCTCCATTATCTGTCAACACATCGTCTCCGCTCAGACACTGATGAGCATGATGACATTGTTTTGACCCATCCCCCGCCCTCCTGCGCTCTCACCTCAGACTGATACTCCTTCTGTGAGAATTTCGGTTTGGAAAACTCGGAGAGAACCATGGAGATGCGAACCGAAGCTGTGGCCATTAACGGAGGAAATCCACTGTCGGTGACCCGAACGGTCAGAGTGTAAAACCCCACGTTGGTGAGATCCAGCTCCTTGGCGATGAAGATGAGGCCGGTGGTATTGCTGATGCCAAACACGCCACCGGTGTTTCCTGACAGCAGCAGACAGGTTAAAGACTTTGTTAGCGTTAAATGCGCAAAATTGGGTTTTAATCCCCGTTCGCTCGCCTCTGATAAACCTTTGAAAACTTCAAATTCTGGAACTCAGATATCATCACACCTGCTTCTACGGAGTACGACAGCTGCCCGTTAATCCCGTTGTCTTTGTCCAAAGCCGTCACTTTCAGCACGGACGTTCCAACAGGAGACGACTCGAAGGCCACAGCGTCGTACACGGTACTGGTGAAGTATGGGATGTTATCGTTGGAGTCCTCCACCGCCACCAGGATGCGAGCCAGGTCACGGTTAAATGGAAATTCTTGATCCTTGACCTGCGGCAGCATAGGGAGGAATGAGAGCGGAATACAGATGGTGAAGGAAAGCAGCTCAAATGAAGCATGGACGACACCCGAGGGACACGGGAGACATTAACAAACATGAGTCAGTCCGCCCTCTCACCATGATTGTGAGGATATGTTGCGTCCGGGCCTCGTAGTCCAGCCGGTCCGCCGTGTACACCACGCCGGTACCCGGGTTGACCCTGAAGAGCCTCATGCTAGCCGGGTCCACGCTGCCGTAGATGGTGAAGCTCAAACGGGCGCGCTCGTCCAGGTCGGTGGCCCTGACCCGCAGCAGCTCCATGTCCACGGGGACGTCTTCAGAGACGCCGATGTCGTAGGTGGCCTGTGAGAAGACCGGAGGGTTGTCGTTGCTGTCTTGTATCCGGATAAACACCTGAGGGACAAGGACGCATCAAAAAGAATTGTGCTCTTAAAGATGAGGTTACTACAGTAGAGGCGGCTGATAGTATTTTATACAGTTGTAGAGAAGTGCAGCCCCATCTGCTTTTTCATTTGCAGGAGTAGCAACACCTTTAAAAGAGTCTTTACTATCTATTCCCGCGATGCCGAGGAAGTATTTCCGCTGCTTTCCCAACGTGTACCGTGTGTTGTGGAAGAGGGATGTGAGCAATTTTTGGATTTATACAAACGCTTGACCTTTCCCTGCCCGGGCTAATCCCATTAATCCAGCGATATCGAGGATTTCCCTTACAAGGCGGAGATGGCGTGGGCAAGCCCAGGTGGCCGGTGTTACAGGGAAATGTCAAAGGCAGGAGCATATTTCATAGTCAGCAAGAGATCATTTCAGACAGAGGGGGAGTGGGGAGGCGTCGCAGGGAGAGCGTAAACAGCTCCCCCTCGGAAGAAGTGACAATAATTTAATTTGACGTGGTGTGTGGATGGCATCGTCGGAGCACAACCAATCTAAAGGAGAAGTACGGTACCTGCGCCATGGCGAAGTTGGTCCCATCCGTCACCTGGACGGTCATGTTGTACACGGACTGCACCTCAGCGTCCAGGGGCCTCGCCACCACCAGAGTCCCCACGCCGACTTGAAGGTCAAACTGCATGTCGAAGCTCCCTGCGATCACACACACCGTCCTTTTAGTATTCTCTCCGCACGCCTGCGAACTCAGGTGCTCTAAGTTATTACTGTGTAATTGTCTTGGCCCAGTGCCGGTATCTGAGGCTGGAGGGTCTGTGCGGAAATAAAATAAAAAGGGAGCGAAATGCGATGCAAACGTAGCGGCGAACCCCCCACTTGGCAGCCTGAGAGGTGTTAACCGCCACACAAACATCTGTCTTATCGCTCACAAACACAACCCATCTCCCGGATCAAAAAAAAAAAACGGGTGTGCGTTCCACAGGCGGTGAGTGTACAGTTTAGAGGCTTAATGTTTGATTAGAGCGAGGGCGACGGGGTTGACGAGCGTTAGGTATTCAGCACCAGCCTCCGTCTCACTTCAGCCTCTCTCTCTCTCCGGAGATACGTGGGAGCTGGAGCCGGAGCCGTGCTCAGCGTATGAATACTGATTGGGGCATTTCTCAGCAGAGGCACTGGAGTGTGTTGAGTCAGAGTTAAAGCACAGGGAGCTGTGCTGTTTTTGTTTTGTTGTTGTTCTAGTTTTTTTTAAGCGCAGACCGCTCGGCGTTACTCCACGCGTGAGTCGTCTGGCAGCATTAAGAGAAACAGAGGTTACTGCGTGAGGCATTTAAAGGTGCAGTGTGGAGGATTTGGGTCACTTTTGTCTTTTCCAAAAATATTAGAAAACAGTGACATACTGAGATTTTCATGGATTCATAATCACCTAAATGTATTATTTTTTTTACCCTTTAATGTGTATTTACATGAGGAGCGGGTCTTCTTTATGGGGGCCGCCATGGTTAATACAGCTTTATCGAATACAGTAGCATCTGTTTTTGAATATTAACGGGTATATTTACGTAAAATTTGGCAACTTAGTGAAGAAATGACAAACCCTATGATGTATATCATTTTTCAAATTAGTTAAATTCAATAGAAAATTCAATTTCAAGTAACACCTTTTCGCATTTGCCGTAATTAACAACCTTGATTGATGTCAACAAATTAGTGAAAGGCATGACTAACAGGTGCTCCACGGAATTTACGATGTTTAGTATTAGTATTAGTATTTTGATTTCTACCTTTTCATACGAAAAACAACATAATTAAAAAAGAATTGATATGAAAAATTGAGAAAATAGAGACTTTGGACAACTGTGGTTCTTCGGACACTGACTTCGTATTGTTTACTTTTCCCTGAATCCAACAACAACGATGTCAAACGGGGTCGAGCTGATTCTTTTGCTGACTTGAACTTGAAGGATGAGACGTCCAACCAGTGTGGACAGGTCGACCTAGGTTCAGTCCAGTCGGCAAAGCCATTGCCTATTCTTTTTATTTATTTATCTTCTATGACAGACGTGTCTGTGATTGGTGGAACGCACCAGTTTCAGGTCAAGTTCGGACTCCTGACAAGTTCAGGCAAGGCTCCATGAGGGTTTTCTAAGGTTCAGACCAGGGATTTGCAGTCTGAGCTGTTGGTACAGATGCTAAATGCTAAACAGCTATGTTGTGCAGGTCCTCTCTATGGAGGCGGCCATGTTGCACCACCATGTTGGTACGGTATCTCAGAATGGACGAATGAGACATCTTTGAAAGCGCTGAAAGGGAAGTTTGAGGTGATGGGGTATCCAGCTGAAACTCCACCACTCCACACACTGCACCTTTAATGGTAAACTTTCATCCAAAGAGATCTCTCTGAGGTCGAGGCATTTATTTTCTAAAGTGGCGTCACGGTGGCTGAACTAACAGCAGGAACTTCTCCTTCTCCTTGTTGTTGGACGCTGCATTTAAACCCCCGATCGACACGTTGAGCCTCTGGCTTCCTGCTTCATGCTGCATTTAGACAATCTTCAAAACTTTCTCCAGACCGGAGGCGTGAGAGGAAGAGGTGGAGCTTCAGCCAAACCTGTGTCGAGAGAGCAGTTCCTTCCGCACGCGTTCTGAGGAATGTAGAACATTTCCCTGGCGAGACGTCCACCTAAGAGTGAGACGGAGCGGGAGGGAGGGAGGGAGAAAGTTAGAATCTGAGGCTGATGAATATTTCAGAATTGGAGCATATTCTTCTGATCAAAGTCTGCATCATTTACGGTTTATATACGGCGCTCTGCCACGTCGACAGCTTCTCACAGTCATGAGTGTGATTAAGTAATGTGAGTAGACCCTCCGTCGGAATAACTCGGTCGTGAATGATAATTCCAGTCCCGCTCCAGAAGTTTTTTTTTGGTCAAAAGAATATTGTAGTCATCATCGGCCCTTCACTTTAAGCAAAAGGAAATGAAATATTAAAGAGCTTTTCCTTAACAATTACCCCATTGGCATCAACAGCGAGAGTGGAGGCGGACCCCCCCAAAAAAAGAAATCCAACAAATTAGCATTTTCTGTTTCTTTTAAAGAACATCTAACGGAGGGATCTGCAAATGTTGTTTTGTCATCAGAATTGTTGAATAGCAATAATTAATGATTGTGTTAAACGCGACGAGCTTCTGTGCAGCAGCAGAGGCGGGAGAACTTACTGTTCAACGCAAATAAATAAATAAATAGATAAATAAATAAACCCCTGGAAAACAGCAGTGCGTTAAGCAGTATTTGCCCTTTGTCTGTGCACAATTAATCCCAACTATATAGAGTTTTCAGTGGCTTTTTCATTTTACAAAGCTAATTCAAATTGTTAAAAGGTTAATGAGAGTTGATGTTTGCTATAAATGGAAATAGTATGTTATTGTTACAGGGAAATTGTCGAGGGCCACGTGGACGTGGACGTGTTCCACCGTAGCAGGGCCAAATGCATTTGTCATTGATTTAGAAGTTCTGCGATAAAGGACAGAAAACATAATTCCAAAAAACTCCTGGTTATTGTGATGTCACAATGGTTCTTATCATAGCATATTCCACACTTAGCCTTAAGTCAGACACACACTCTCTGTGTCGAAGCTAAACTGTACGTACGCCAAAAACCTAAAAGCAACACAGAGGAAGAGGTGCCAATAGACTTTCACTTCTTCTTCTTAAGACTTTTCCGGTGTCCAGGGGTGAAGCTAATCAATATTAGCATTCGCTTCTTTGTAGAGGGATGCAACTAAGAAAATAGGATGGACGAAAGGGTCTGTTCGAGGCCAGAGAGAGGCCTGCGTTTTCCTACACGCAGACCAATCAGAGTAGACTTCATCAGGAGGTCTAAGAAAGAGTGGTGTTTCAGACAGAGGCTGAAAGATGAGCTACAGCAGTCTGAGCAAAGTATCAATCTGAATATAAGTGAATTACGTGTCCTTTAAAAACTGTAACTCCGGGGTTTTCAGGTTCATTCAGCTAAATAACATCTTTAAGATATTATTATTATTATTATTATTATAATAGAAACAAAAAGCACACGGTTCTATCCATTCTCGTAAAAACACATGACTCATCCCTTACGGGGAAATTCAAGGCTAAAGTGTTTTTTCTGTGTCTGACTCAAGTATAAACAAGTCTAATGGCGTCTGGAATGGGCCCAAACTCCCTTTATAATATGCTAATTACAAATATTGGACACAATAGCCAAAAGCAATTGAATTTCTTACTTTCAACTGAAGTGCTTATTATGGAATAATATAATAAAACATATAATTGACTCCCAATCACAGGATTATTAAGTGGAGCGCTATATTATTCTCACCGATGATGTTGAACCAGACGGCCGTGCTCGATTGGCTGACAGCAATGACACCCACCGGCTGAGCCACGGCGGCCGTCTCCGGGATGGAGAAGTTGTAGTACCTCTGGGTGAACACAAGGGGCACAGGCGATGGGACGGGCTTGCGAATCCACTCTACGTGGAGTTTGACGGTCGACCACAGAGGGGGATCACCTCCGTCCTCTGCTTTTATCTGGGACGGGGATGGAGGTGTTCAGACAAAGTGCTAAACAGGTGGAAAATGTAGTCTGGATCGGGACAGGAAGTAGATTTAATGGATTTAGAATGGATTAATTGCTGTAATCGATCAGGTCTGAGTGTGTGTTTATCCAAGACAGGCTCACATCTCGGAGGTATTAGCATTCAAGCCTCCTTCCTTCGCACATTCCGTCAAAACCTCAGCGATAAAATCCATACTCATCTCCTCCCCACAGGCACAAATCCCACATTTACATACACAGGCGCCTCTGTGACAAAAGCCCCGTCCATGAATGATGTTCAATATTAACCTCAGACGTTGATCCTGGTGATTACAGGAGGTTGGTCTTAACTTCAAACAGCTCCCTCCGCCTCGCACACATCAAATAGGAAAATCATTCATCAAGATGATTTGGGCAAATCATTGAAGGGACCGATGTGAAAAGGAATTGTGAGGTGTGGTGTTCCAGCAAGAAACTCATCATCACCATCGTACAGGTTGTTTTCATTAGTATTTTTTGCCAAACTGTTTTGTGCCAAAAATGTTTTGTGTCAGAAAAGGTTCAATTCAAACTCATTTTTACCAGTTTCCTAAAGTTTGATGCAGAAATATAAACTATTATTTTCCATTTTCCATTACCAAACTCCGAAAGAACCTGGACATGATCAGCATGTTTCAGCTAATTAATAAATTAAATACATGGGAGAAATCGGGGGGTTTGATGTGTTGTGTTGTAAAGCTGAAACCAGGGTTAGGGACTTGATAAGATAAAGACGGAGGACACAGGAGCTCCAAGGTGCGACCATGCCATCCACCTCTGAATTTTTGACTTCACTGACCATGGGATTACCAAGAGTGCACAAGCTCAAACATCTGGATTTGTGCCAGGTGAAAAATGCCAATATGTTTGGTCCAGGTAACCTCGCACTCGCCTGAAAGCAGAGAGCTGTCAACTCCTGCCTCTGGAATGTAGATGAAATTTGCTGTAGCAAGACATGGGAATTGGAAAAGCTACTCTTGGGAAGAAGCAAGTGATGGTCGACCCTTAGAAACCCCCAATGTCTCATGGCGCATTGTTTACCAAAGGCTTTCCTGATCCCATCAGGACAACAAAGAATCTAAGTACCATTCATGACCACAGTGTAGATGTAGGACTCACGGTGAGGACGTCGTAGCTTCCTGCCGTCACCATCTTCTTCGATGACACCATTGCCGTCTTGGGGTCGATGCTGAACTTCTCCTCGTCGTTTCCTTCCACGATGCTGTAAGTGATGTTGCCGTTGGGCCCCAGGTCCCGGTCGTACGCAAAGACGCGGTACACCGGCTCTCCGCGCTTGTTGCGATCTCGCTCCGGTAAGCTGATGCGGTAGGTGACCTCTGGGAAGGTGGGCGGGTTGTCGTTCTGGTCATCAATGTGGACTATGACCCACACAGTTGACTGGCGGGTGGTCACAGGTCCGTCTATGACCGTAACCTGAGGGGAACACAGAGGGAAATGTTTGGTTGTTTACTTGCAATGGCGCTACGAACATCTAGCGCTGTATGAATGTCACTGTGGAGCGCTGAGGGCCACGTGGGGCTGAGCTCACGGGAAATCTCTTTGTATTATTGATCCCCTGGAGGCAGAAGCAGAGGTCTGATCACTGATCGATCGGATTAGATCAGGGTGAAACACCACTGCTGCCAGGCCCGGTCGCTCACCAGACTATTAATTACCACTCTGCGCTGTGGTATGCGGATCATGCGCCGGCGTTCCTGCCTGACATCTCACAACAAGACAGGACGGGACAACACCACAACAAAGACTCCTGCCCTCAATTTTAAACTCCCCGAGCAGCGAGTGTTGGACTTTATAGAAAGTGATGGATGCAAGCAGCGTTCTTAAACGTCTGCCGGCTTTTTTTCTCGTTTTTGCCATAAGCCCAAGTACAGGGGCTGAACAAAGCGGGACTTATTGAGCCTCGACAAGTCCGCGCGGTGATATAGAAACACAACACCAGTGGCAATACTGCAGGTCAACCGCAGGTTATTCCATTCCATTTCGCCGCCGGGGCAAAGTGCCCCCGGATTGAAGGGACTTTAATAAGTTGAGGGGAAAAGTCCTGGAAAGTTTGCTTATGTCTCTAAAGTAAAGAATCTGTGATTATCAGGTTCATCTGCATGCAGAGCAACAGGGGCAGGTGAAATGGTAATCACACAGCTATCTGTATGCCCAGTGTCTGTGCTTATCAAATGCCGGGCAGACCCAACTGCTTTCCGCCCCCTCCTCTCATCCTGACTTCAGAAGATAACCAATGATGAATGATTACATTTAGAAAATCCTAAAACCTGGGCCCCAAAACTGTGGCCATTCATCACAGTTTATGGAGCCTTGAGGGCCTGCCAGGGTTGTCCTCCACCATGTCTCTGTTAATAGTGAGCTGTGGCAGGTGGCAGGGCCAGATAAATAACACCACAATAAAAGCCGTGAACGGCGTCAAGGCTTCACTGTACCTCTAAGAAGTGCTCCGCCTGTTGTTCCCGGTCCAGTTTCCTCGCCGTGGTCGTGATCAGCCCTAAAAGTCACAAGAGAGGAAACTCAGATCACACAGAGCGATGACACGTGGAGGTGGATACAGATCAGCGGTGACGGTTGACGTCTCCTGCGGAAGTCATTTATCAGCAACTTTACAAACTGAATTAAATTTTACGGGGCTATAATGACGCCCAATCAAGATGAGGAACGGCGGGCCGTGCACATATGAATACCAACATGCGCAGATAATTCATTTCTCGCGGCTAACTGCCGCTGGCAGCTCTGGCAGAGGGCGATGGCATTTGGCACATGCTCAGATGGCTGTGGGTCATTGAGTTGGCCGGCATGCCGCTAGGATGGAGGTAAAAGGAGCAAGGCCGTTGGTTGCTAATAGCTTTGATGGAGCCAAATTATTCAGCTGAGCAGACTGCAGCCTCTGCATGAGAGATCACAGCCACAGCTCCGGAGGCAGAGATGCCACCTCTCTGCCTCCCCAGAGTTTGTGTCAATCGATAATCCCAAGGTTTCCTCTCTTCGAACCTTTGTGATTTGAATGAATCAAACCCAAAATCAACAAGAGGAAACCAGACAGTCTCTAAGTTTACGTGCACAGTTAAGTCGATTTTATCTTTCCTTGGACCGTTGTCCTCGTCCCTGTCGGGAAGTACGAGAGGGAAGCTGATTTATGGACTCGAGAATGTTCAACTCCACTTCCATAGGTGGCAATGTTTTCTATTTCACCTTGTTCGTACTGGCCCATTGCCTTGTTGACTTCTTACAACACAGACCAAGGAGAAAGCGTGTTGATGCTAGCTAAGCAAAACGAGCTTGTTCATTCATGGTCCAATAGGTTAGCCAAAAAACCCTGTACACCTAAAAACACTAGTCCCTCTTCTACATCCTGTTAGCTTTACTTTTTGCATAGATGCAATGCATGTGCCCCCTTGTGGTCACGGTTGTTATCTGATGGCAGAGGACACCGCGGCGTGGACATGCAATGAATTCTGATCAGGCACAGGTTCAAAGTCCATGTTTAGTCAGCCCTACGAAACAAATCGATCGTCTCTGGTGTCTCTCGAGTGATCCATCGGCAGGTTCGGCTTGTTTACATCATGGTTTTTCAAAAATGCTGATTTTGTTTTCCAGGAGACAAAAAATGTCCTTGAGTGTCGTTCGTGAACGCAAACACGGTGAAACGTCTCCGCCTGAATATACATGTTTTTTATCTGAGGTCGTAAAAACGAGGCGGAGAGAATCGCACCGAAATACAATGTTTTCGTTTGTCTCTCAGGTTTGTCTACTGCAGCAAATATAGCACAACTTTTTTCAGCGTGTATTTTTACATGGTATCGCTCCGAATGTGTGCGTGCGGCGATAACGTGTTTGTCACAGCGTCACAGAAAAGCGGGATTATTTCGGCTGCTCGAAATATCTGTGCAGTCGAGAGTCGGCGGTTCGACTCTCGCGCTCACACATACCAGTGTCACCTTGAGCCCGCTACGCTGGCTAACATCAATTAAGCAAATTAGGGAGCAAATGTAGAACGACGGCCACAAGCTGCAGGAGAGAGGGAGGGAGAGCGAGAGAGAGCGAGAGAGGGAGGGAGGGAGGGAGGGAGGACGGGGAGGGGCTTGTTCAGCGGAACGCAGCGAGAGTAACGGCGCTGATAAAAATCAATGATCTATCGCACGCGGCACGCGGCACCTCTGCAGCCGGACATTCCTCCGTTTTAATTGGATGTCGGGAAAAAAATAATTATTAGAGAGGTCCGCTCCCATTCCTCCCAGTGCGCACACAATTTCATGTAATGGTCCAGTGGCCTGTTTCCAATCTTTCATCTGCCCCCGTTTAATAGGTAGCGGCGGTAATTTCAGCTCACAGCCTCGTCCTGAACGTGATGAACGTCGCACACGCCTACATTTTAATAACCTCAGTGAGATTACTGATACAGGGTTAAGGTTTCGAGGTATATACTCGGGCTCACAGTTCATCCTGTGCATAGGGTTTACGATCACCAGCCACTTTATTAGGTACACTTGACTGCTAATTCCACGTTGGACCCACTGTTGCCCCTGTGACCCGCCTTCGTTCTTTCTAGTGTTAATGCCGCGTGGGCAACGCTCGACTGACTTTGGTCCATATTGACGTGACATCATCACTCGGTAGCTGTAGCTATATCAAGTGTTCAGGGTTGTCGACATCGTTAAGGGTGGGCGTCACTTTCCTATGTAGCGTTTGTTTACTAAATAAAACGGAGGACATTATCATGAGCAACAACGCGTCAAAACACGCACGACTTGGCCGTCAGACTGTCTGAGTGTGAAGTCCTGCCATACAAACAGAAGGTTGTGTAAAATGTTAGACGTTTACTTTGACATTTAAAACAGGAAGTGATGTAAATATCCATGAGGGTCATGTATTATTTGCTGATAAATGTTACAACTGTAACGAAAGGTTGATGAACCGCAGCTGATGGGCTGCCTTAGCACTCTAGTGGACAAAAAGTGGTATTACAGGCACTTCCTACGTTTTGCCTTGCTATCTCCATAAAGCACGACAATGACATCTTTAGTCTGGACTGATATTTCTGAATGCAAATTATATTTTAGATAAGTATAAATAATCTCATATATATATATATATATAGCCCCTTTAAGTTCCTGCCACGTGATTGGCTGATTTGTGTAAGCGGGAAGTTAAGCATCTGTACCTAATCAAGTGGAAGATGGGTTTATGGACTGGTAGGAGAGAATCAATGGGATCAAACAGAGGTCGGTAAAAAGGTCACGCAAACCACAGCAGCGCCTCTACACCACAATACACCACACGACAGCCGGCGTCAACACTCATCTGCTGCCCCCTCACTCACACGGCACTGTACGACTGTCACAGCGCGTTTACGCCGCCAAACTTCTGCTCGGATACACGTCGAACAACAGCTTTTCCTCCAACACGTCAAAGTGACACCTCCGCCGTCGACGTCACATCTGTGTCCCTGAAGCTCGTGGAGGGGATTTGGGGTCATGCTGTTGCAGCGCAGCTGCTCCGTGGAAGCAAATCAATTTGCCGGCTTTTGTTTGTTCATCTGTCCGATGAACTCGCCGGGGCTGCATGGAAAGTTTTTTTTTTTTTTGTTTGTTTTTTTTTTTTTTTTGGTTTTTTTTTTTTTGGTTTTTTTTTTGTGGGTGTGTTACACCT
>JAFBJT010112274.1:17664-31024 GCA_016785325.1 Chascanopsetta lugubris | reverse complement strand
GCGTCCGTCCCTCGGCGAAAACGCGAGCGGTTTCAGACGCGTGACACTAAACAGAACGGATGAATTCGATACCTCATCAGCTCTCCATCCATTCCGTCCGCCGAACATCTATAAATAGGATCTCGAGCTGTCAATCCATCCCTCAACGCACCTTCCACCCTCTGTCCACCCACACCTTGATTCCTGCCCGACTCTGAGGTGATGAGAGCTGTGATCGATCAGCTTTTCCAGCAGGAAATGAGAGGGCATCTCTCGGAGGCCCGGTGCTACGCTTACAGCCTTGTTCCACGACAGCCTGTCACGTGAGGCGCTGACCCGCGTTGCTTACTGCTCCGGCGTGACTCATAGTTCCCTGCGCCGGGTCCTCGTCCCGGAGATGTTCCTCGCATGCAAGCATGTGCAAGGAGCCACCGCCGGCATGTTTGCATGTGCGCCAGCTTTTGAATCCTGAAGTCAAATCATGTTCTTGCTCCTTCCGGAGTTTTACTAACGACTAGCATTTGACCGTACGATGGTGAACCCAAGTCACACATTTTCTGAAAGTGTCCACATGTCTGGAATGATGGTAAATGATCTTTGCCAGCATGACAGGTTGGGTTTTTTTTTCTCGATGACATATAAGGTTTCAACCAAGGGGCGAAGTCTGGTGCAGACCCCAGACTGTACATGACGATGGAGTGAAGCGTGGCCAATCCCAACTTCTCCCATCGTTCCCGGTTCATTCCAAAACGGGCGTAGAGGCGGAGCTCACACGGAGCTGTGGGTGGGCCGGCCCGTGAGGCTGCCGCATCACCCACCGTACGCGCCAGATCAGCCCAGCTGTCAGTCAATAGGCCACTCCCTTAGTTATGCACAATTTCAAACATTGATGAAATAAAAATAAGCAAGTTAGAAAGAAATTCACCCCCCCACCCCCGTACATTTGTCACAGGAAAAAAAATGTGAATGGTTGAATAGTTTGGACCAGGCTTTCAACATCTCCTAAGTAGGGCATTTTACCATGGAAGTCTGTGGGGATGTGCTCCCTTTTGGAGCCAGCCTCAAGTGGCCACCTTGTGAATTTAAAGGCCTCATCTGTCTGCACCGAGGGGCTACTGTTTTGGTCTCCACCAATCGCATTTTTTCTCGTGACAACTCTACGGGGGAATCATTTTTATTTTAAGTGCGTGGCCTTTTGACTGACTCCTTGATGCAATGGCACTATGGACCATTGTTTGTATATTTTTTTTGGGGGGGGGTGGGGGTTGTTTTTGTTGGGGGGGTCGCTGGCACGGGGGGGGGGGGGGTGGTTCCTGTATCCTTTAGGGTCACAGCCATGATATAAACATACATTTAGCTTTAGTATCACAAAACAACCCACTGACACACCACTGGGCTAATACTCTGGAAAGTTTTAAAAAAAAATCTACCAATACATTGTACGTATGTCATCTTAAAACAGAGTAGTGGCCTGGACGTTTTCCAGAGCTTTTATTAATGGAATTTAAATCTGTATGTGTGTGTATATATATATATATATATATATATATATGTGTATATGCTGTTGTAGATCTTGGTGCTGCTGAGTCAGCATTGTCTGGTTCAACTTCCTCATCTGCCACGATGATACATGTTCACTGCTGATTAAAAGGAATCCACACAAATCCACGCACGTATACGTCTGAACCCCGGCAAGATTTAACCGGAGCAATTAGGGTCCGCACGTTCCCGGCATCCACGTTAACATTAGCCCCAGAAATACACCTCATCTTGACAATTACAAGCTGAGGAGGGGGAAGAAAGAAAAAAAAAAAAAAGCTCACTGACAGAACAGGAGACGGTGAAAAGGAGTTTCTCTGGATCTTAATTCAAACCAGGTTTCCATATCTGCAGCTCGGCTGTGGCCCGAGTCTGAGGCAGCGCGGCACAGGATACTGGGGAAATGAAAGCCACAGTATTAGTCTGCCCGACGCTGCATATTAATCAGCATTTAATAAAAGGAAAATAAATTGCCCTCCACTCCAAATATTATGAATGTGACGCTACCTTTATTTTCATTTGACTGCAGGTTTTTCCTTAAAAAAAAAAAAAAAAAAAAAAAAAAGAGGGAAAAATTTAAATAAACAGCCCTGGTGAAAGAAGGAGGGGAGGACAGAGCGAGAGAGGAAGGGAGGGAGGAAGGGATGGAGATGTATGACTGGGGATTTATGTACACATGTGTGTAAAAAAAAAAAAAATAAGGAAAATCTGAAATTAAATAAACACAAGTTGATGAGGAGGGGGGGGGGGGGGGAGAAGGGGGGGGGGGCTTTTGACACGCGTGCTGCCTTGCCTTGTTCAGGTTAGAATCTACAGCCGTTCTGATCTGTGTTTCAGGACACAAAGTTTCCATGTTAGCAGAGTGGCAACCTTCCAGCGGGTCTCCCCCTTTTCCACATATGTGATTAAAAGCAACATGGAAGTCACCCCTGAAAACGATTACGTTGGCTTCTATAACATGCGCGAGCGAGAAAGACTTCTGAGCTTGTTAAGACCTGCAGATTGATAATGGTGCTGTAGAGTGTAAAGCTGAAGAAGCTGTCTGTGCAGAGTGGAGGCTCCAGTCCAGCAGTTTGATGCTAATGCGCTGGGACTATAACCCAACGCTGCTGTTGGCTCGGACGATATCTGTTTACGGAAACGAAAAGATTCAAAATAATGTGCGGGTCATGATGGAATATGTCACCAGATTTCACATGTTATCGGAGTTTCTCTGTATTTTAGAAAACCATTAATTATACAAAACCTAAATTGGCGCCATAACAGTCCCTGCATTCATTGGTTTTGAATGTTCTCTCCACCTTAAACTAACAATAATAAAGAACTATGTTAATCATTTACTAAAAATTGGATAATACTGTATTTTCGTAATGTACTTTTCCATTCATTGATATTAAGCATTTTCAAAATCTTCACCGCGAGTGGGCGGGGCCAAACAGTTTCTATAGATGTGGCCAGACTGAGACCATTGCTCACACAGGGTTGGCGCATAAACGTATATCTTATTCATTTCTATGTTCCGACTATCTCTGACTTCCTGAGTCCATTGGCCCCTTTGCTCGTAGCACTCGTGAACCCCAACGAGTATCAGCGCCACCATCTGTTTTGGTGGAGAACTACGTGTCCGAGATGCGCTTGTTGAAGTGCCTCCGTGCGGGAACACCTGTGTGCCGACATGGTACAAGCCCAAAGGTGGTTGAGGGGCTGGGAGGCGGCCAGAGATTACTTTAAGGTGGTCTTGGCCACCATTGACCACCCGCTGGCTCTGCCCCTGCTCAAAGCAATATTGCCATCTGGTAATCATCCATAACTTACTTCACACTCCCTCCTGAACCGAGCCGTTGTTGCCACCCACTGCCCTCTGGGGCTCAGGGCGCACAGTGTAGCCCAGCATGGGAAAGTTAGCTCCAACCAACTCAACAGGTTGAGGCTGAATGGGCTGCAGCTCCAACCAATGGGTCCACATGTCCATGTCAACCCAGCAATGGACCAAAGTCTCCTCACATAATAGCTGACCACACACCACTGGGGGGGGGGGGACTAGTTGGCGCTCATTTGAAAAAGCATGTGCATTCATTGGAATTGAGATGCTATTTTAAACCGTGTGCACCTTTTCGACACAAAAATAGAACTATATCATGGAAAGTGATTGGGTGTGTTGGAGCAACAATACGCATCTCAGCTTGATGCAAATAACTCGGCTGTCCCCACAGAGGACACGAAGGGACACACAGAGGACAGGGAGTGAGCTCCATCCATCCGCTCTGCAGCTCCTGCCGTCAGTGAGACGCGGTGCATGCGACGGCTGAGGCTCCGACTGCTCTGCCGTCATCTGACAACGCGTGAATGTGACACCAGGCGCCGCCGGAGAAGGTCAAATCATCACTAACCGACACGTTTTCAATCGCTAAAGGTTTCAAAAAAAAATTAAAAACTAAAAAAAAACACATCTTGCGAGCAAATGCGAGTTTTACCTACATTCGATACGTTTGATTGCTTATGAATTTGGACAAAAACGGAGGGCGAGCTGTACATGCAGCATAAACCGTGCAGCCCGTACACACTGCGTAGACACACCTCGGTTCATAAACGAGCCGTCCATGAGTGCGAACAAGTCCAACACACACCGAGTCCGATGCCACACTGCACACACGCTGACACACTGCAGCCCTTTCTACCTGCAGGCTCAGCTCTCGCCCCCAAAACCCGGGCTCGGGTTACCTGTTTTCCTTCGTGTGAGTGTAAAGTGTATTCATATGCTCCTGAGAGGGTTGAGATTGGAAGGAGACTGTTTTCACAGTGATAAAAATCACTTGGCACCTCGCGAGGAGTCGGCATCACCGCACAGGACAGGACGGCACGGCACAGACTGGACAGCACATCGGCGAGCAGCACAGCTTGGCTCTGGCACCGCCTCAGTGTACACACACACACACACACACAAACACACACACACACACACGCAGGGGGGCGGGGGGGAGCAGGACGAGCCACACATGGGTCCGAGGTAACGTCAGAACCCCCCCCCACCCCGAAACTCCAGGACGTTAAAAGGTTTCAAACTTTGTTTTCAGAGGGAAAAAGAATAAACATGGAAAATAAATTGAAAAATACCTTAATAAGAAAATCTCATGGCCACTACAAATTCACATCAGCACAGAAACGCTCACTGTGAGGGCACAGATGAACTCAGAGAGAGGTACTTTAAAATGGGTTTCTGCAGCAGGTAGATACAGTTCACCTGAAGACAGCGCATCAAAGGACCAAGAGGTTTCTTCAGGTGTTTTTCTGGAGTGTAATTAGTAGGTTCCTTTAACAAGTATTTCTCCGGACTCTACACAGACTTTGTAATTACATTATTTATTACTGCATTATAGATTTGACAGCAAGAGTTCATAAAGTAATAACTCAGATACAAAATTCTATTCTTTTTTTGTTAAAAGATTACAATGGATCTCTAATCAATAAACTATTGGTTTATATAGTTGACTTCAAAGCTCCACACCATATATCAATAAAATGCATTATACAATTTGGTATCACGTCAGAATACATCAGAAAACTTTTCTTTTTTTTTTTACACCAAGCCTCTGCTCCAATTCACTCTGAATAGAAATCGTATGTATGACATTTAAATCACTTCCTACTTTAGAGCTGTAGTAGCTCAACACTTTGAATAAATGAACATAATCGCCTCAAAAAGTACAATTATCTGGCAAACAATTATGGACCTTGCAGGCAAAACTACATGCTACATTTCATATTGACAAACACTAATTGCTGACAAATAATGTGAGCAAATATAAGGGAATAACGTATCATTTAAATTTGGATCATTTAAATGGAGACATACACATATATACATGTTTATTCCTATCGCACTTTAAAAGTAGATCAGAGTAAATGACATAAGTAATGTCACTCACAGGGCATTATAATTAGCATTAGCCATGATTAGTCATTGGCCACACCAGACCAAGTACCACCGGGTGAATTTTATTTATGTTTCGTATCAAATGAATTGATATGGTCGTTCTACCATTTTGTTGTTCTGCTTTTCTACTAAATATTCAAAACGTCACATTTAGGATTATTTTGCCCTTGTGAAGCCAAGTGATAATACTACCCTGGTGAGTACTTCTACTATAGTACTATCACATGATGGTGCTGCTAGTCTAAATTATTCCGCCATCCTTATTCCACAATGGCGACAACCTTCCGCCTCTTTCCAGGATCATTTTTCCCTCCTTCAGGACTTCAAGAGAGGCTGCTCTGTGCGTCCCCCACAAAGAGCATTTGTGCTACCGACCCCTTCCCCGACTCCATGTTGTCTTATGGGAAGTTGTCTAAGCTTCCTATAAGCCCGTATTACCCAGACAGACGTCAAAAGGTCTTAGCTGGTGTTTGTCCTGTGCGTTAACACTATGTACAGAACCAAATGAGTTTATTAAAAAGCCATAATTCCAAGCAAACACCGCTGATTGCCAAAATAAAGGTCTTTGATATGAAACAGTGCTGATATATGTTTGGCTGACGCTTGGGAATAAGCCCCACGCGGGCATGCATGTGAGCAGTGACCCCGTTACTGGAGGAGTCACTGCCCATATGCACCCCACACGCACGCACACGCACGCACACACCACCACCACCACCACCACCACCACCCCGCACCCCACCCCCACCCCCCCCACCCGCCCAGTCAGCTGATAGCAAGCGCTCCCTGTGCTGTTTGCAGAGGCTTAGGCCTCAGACTTCCTTATTAGACTCTCAAACTTGGGCTTGCATGAAAAACACAGAGCGCCACACAATGCCAAGCGCAGCCTAACGGTGAGGGATTCGCCGCAATAAGCCGGGACTTTCGCCTTCACTGCATCTAAAACTCGATGTGCAAAGATGGAACGCTTGATCTCGGCAGGCGTGGGCGTCCGTATCTTCACTCGCAGCCACCTACGTCGCCGCCCGACATGCCAAACCGCATGGCTGAATGAGCCCGTGGGATGGACAGAGCGTTCAGTGTCCGTACGGCCCTCTGCTACTCCACCGCTCACTCACCACAGTGAGGGCCAGTGACAGGGGGCCAGTGTTACCTTTAGAGCCCAGGGTCATTTGGCACCAAGGGTTATAGCCATTCTTAGACCAGGGTTGCATTCGGAGGCGTTCACTCCTCTATTCTTCCTGAACGCGGTGCCTGAGTCTTTCAGGGTACCCCCCCCCCCGTCCCCTCCGCCGCCGCCCCCCCGCAAGCAGCAATACTTGAATCCTCACATGGGTCCTGCTCTATCAGTTCCTTCCTGAAACAGGCCGACACTCTCGCCGTCCCGGCTGGATGAGACAGACGTCAGCGGACATTCCAGCATTCCTGGGTGTTCGATGCCGCTTTAATAACAACCCCGGAGACCGAAACACGATCGCGCTCGCCGAGTTCCTCTCTGAAGTCTCTGTCTTCTCCTCATTCATTCATCCACTTCAGCCACAATCAAACCGCCGCTATTTTCCCCCAGCGCTGCCCTCCTCCGTGATGAATCTGGCATCATGGCCGCGCAGTGTTTACCTGGCACGCTCCGCGTCAGTGTCCGCCCGCCTTCGTCACCCTTGAGTCAACATCCCTGTTACTTCCCAACGCCGTCCGGTCTCCGTCCAGGGTTCCGAGGCCAAGTTCCTCCCGTGGCTCCCCGGAGGAGGCTCACTGGCCCCTGCCACGAAGCCGGGGTCAGCGGGGGTAAGGAGGAAGTAACTAGAGATTTTTAATTACGAGCCTAAGCGGTGCGATGCAGCTCGGCTCGCGGCTCCGAGAGAACCGAACCAACCGGAGCAGAGTATACGGTTCCTGAGTTTTACAGACCAGGCCTCAAAGCGGCACTTGGCGAGGTTTTGATGTAACAACTGCTTCCATCTTTTCCGCCTAAATCGCAAATTGAGGCAGCTTAAGAAAAGACCGTGCCATCCTCTGTAATTAAGACCCTGCGGATTCACCCTATTTGCCTAAATTATGGGTATGGTCACTGGCTTGAAATCTAATTGGCACACAGGAAATGTCGGATCGAGAAAGTGAAATGCGAAACGGTCCCTTAAGTAGCAGCGAGCCATGTGTTCGGTCCAGAGAATGCCGGGCACAACAACCTTTTAATTATCTCCACCTTTTTAAGTCAGTATTTATATAAACATAAAAACTTAACATCCAACCACCATCGCGTAAATCATTTGGAATTCGCTTGCTTGACACATCCTGGTATCTGTGCTGCCAGGAATGAGGAGCAACTATTTCTGTTGGATTAAAGAGACCTCTTGACTCGAAGCTGTTTATAATACTCGGCGTGTTGTGTTATTATGTTGTCACTGCTGCGGTTTCTGGGAAGTACTAAATACTACAAATTCCTCATATCACGTGAAACGACCAATGTTAAAATCCTACACAGTGAATTTGGAAATCATCATATGCCACCAGGGACCTGCTATCTTTAGTCATACGTCCGACTGTAGATCAAATAAAGGGACAGACTGCAATTAGCAGTACAACGAAAGCTTGTTCATCCTCAACATTACACGCATAGTATATGGCAAAGGTTGGCATCTTCAGCATTCTCCATGAAATGTGTCTGTAGTCTTTAGTGTTTATATGGATGGACTTTGCTAACTCTTTCTACCATGAGAGCCGGCAACACCATTAGAGACACATCCCCGGCCACTCACCATCTGTTTGAACTGTTGCCCTTTGGCAAGGCACTATAGTCGATTCAGAGACCATTTCTTCCCAAGAGCTGTCACCACTCTATACTGCAAAAAGAAATACAAAAAACTGTTTTTATCAATAAGTTCTGCCCACAGTACAATATCAATGTGAGATGATATATCAATTGTACATATACTGTGCATGTGGTTATATTCCTTTTGTTCTTATCATACTCTTATTTTACTTTTGTATCTATGTATTTGTTTGTGACAACACAGTTTTGGAATCTAAAATCAATGACTCAGATGATAGTTTTGCTTACATTGTATTTACAGCCATTTGAAGGAATTGGAGTCAAGAGGTAGGGAGAGCTTCCTTCATATAAAACCATCTCACGCATAAAAGACTCATCTCAAATTAAGCAAAACAAGTTATTCTGAGTTCCATTGCCAAGTCGAATGCGGACATGGTTAGACAGTGGACAGTCAGTTACTGAATGTAACGAAACATACGACCAACAGAGAATAGTGGCATTACAGGGACCTTATCCAGCCCAGATGGTCTGGACTAAGGTGTCGTTCTAGCTTCAAGTTTCAGACAGAAGATTTTGACTCGTAATTATAGTGACTATCAATCTCATTTCCCCGTTACAGCAATGCCAAACGTCTTTTTCGCGCAATAGACCGACATGAATTCAACTGACAACACAAACTGAACTGTTTCACTGCTGGTTTCAATAAGGCAGATTGGGTTTTGCAATTTCCTTATGGTGATGTTCACATCACTTACTACCTAATACCCCTTTAAGGCCCCACCTGCCATGACCTCATGAACAATTTGAAAATCTCAAATCAAACCTTACAAGTCAACGATTAGTTTCAAAGGTGAAGTGGAGGTAACACGTGCCTCCTAACAATGGATTGATGGGCTCCCATCTGACTCTTGTTTTTGTCTCACGGAGACAATCACACAAAGCTCTGTGAGATAAACTCCGCTCAGAGAAGCTTAGTTTGGTCATTCCCAACCAAATGATCAGGAAACAGAAAGGGTGGGGTGGGGGGGGAGGGGGGGGGGGCTTGGGGAGGGTGGAAACACAACGAAGGGGGGGGGAAAGGGGGGGGGGGGGGGGGGGGGGGGGTGGGGGGGGGGGGCTTTGACAATGTGGCAGCTCCATGAGGTGATGAGTCCAGATGTTGGAGAATCAGGTCTGAACATGGTGCCACAGCTGGACCGTCTTAGACCGGCACTCCTCACAAAGCTGCAGCTTTAGAGTGGACCCGGTCTGGATGAACACACAATGAGCAACAAGTGAATGTGGCCGTGCCATGCGCTCATTCACATACACACTCACACATGATGTAATGCTGTATTCGCATTGTTGCAGCGTGTGGTCGGCGAGTCCACCTCATGTTTATTGGCTTAAATGGGAAAAGTGTGTTAAAAGAGTCTGGTGGTGGGGAAACAATATTGACAGAGCAAGAGTCATTCTTTTACATAGGATGATAATAAATTGTAAATATTTATTTTGAAGGCATAGTTACGGATATCGTATATACTCTCATCTAATTCTGTAAACACCCGTCATAAACATGGATAATTCATTCTGCCTGCTCCACACCCGGTATGTCTATTGTTATAGGGAAGAGTATTATTGACTTTGGTGTAATGTAAACACATAATATACACATAATACACATTTAATATCACTAAAGATGGAATAAACAGCCAACCAGCTGTAACAGCGCAGGAGGGGATCAAGGTTGTTTGCATGTGAGTCACGGGTTAGGGTTCAATTCCCTGCCAGATTATTCAGAAAATGGCATAATGTTATTTCACTATATCGAACCAGGACACACAGGGACCGACACCGAGTGGCTGCTGTTATTCCGACAACACTCACTAAATCACTGAGATCACGTTGTCATGTCATCTTCAACCGCTTATCCAGTAATCTGGGTCATGGGGTATTTCCACCAGTACACATAGGGCCATTGGGGCTACCAGTGTCAGGGCCAGTGACACTGCAGCAGGGTCCAAGCGGGATTCGAACCAGGGACCTTTGCTTCCTCGCGTAACCGAGCCACTGCTGGACCCGAGCACTGAGGTGAATCATTTCGAATTCCTCCATAAACCACAGACATGACAGAAATCTTCACTGCAGATAAACCAGGCAGGATGAGCACAACATGTTCAAACATCAATCTGCAGCCGCATCGTCTAAAGGCTCAAACCGCAACGTTCAGCACAATAACAATGTCACCGGTGGTTGTGTGTTGTCGAACGGTACAGGACTCGCCTCAAACTGAGGTCGCGCTGAATCTCAACACAAGACAACCGGACACAGCATCAGAATGGATACGGAGGAAATAGCGCTCGATCAATACAAACACACATGCACGTACACGGTGTGGTAATGTCCTGCAGAGCGGCTCACGGGTCATTATAATGATGGACCATTTGATTGAACCGTCTATCCACCAGTGTTTGCAATAATGCTACACCAGGGTAGAAGCTAACAGGTTCTGACATTAAATAAAGCACTTAAATCGCCCCTCCTCTAAAAGTGCCGTCTTGATCCAGATGGCTGTGGTCAGAGCCGGATGGAGGCCGGAGTGAAGAAGAGAGCGCAGCCAAAGCGCTGAGATATCATCACTGTTTCATTAAGTCCATCTCAGCGTTTCTGAGCAGAGAGAAACGAACGTTTTCTGTTGGACCGCAAAGACTGGTGGAACGACAGAGCGGTGGAAGCGGCTTTGGATCCGGTTCAAGAAACAATTCAATTTACACGTCGGTTTCTTACTTCGGTGTTTGGTGGATACTGTACAGTTATATATGTATTTGACGTATATTTTCGGAACGCACATGAGCAGAATTGTTATTTTTATCCTCTAAAGTCAGCGGTAACGCTTATTTTTGGTGAATGCGAGTGTGTCTCCGCTAAGTGGCACGTTACGACCAAACCCTCTCTTCCACTTTTACACAATGTCAACAGAAAACATGATGACACTCCGAGGCCGCTGTTGAATCAGTTGTAGCACAGCAGAGGGATTTTACCAAGGAGTTGTCGGTCACATAGGATCAAATTGCTTTGACAGAGAACTTCGCCTTTCGATAGAACGGCACTGTAACCCCCGGAGGTCAAGAGTGACCTTTTCCAAAATGAGAGTCACTGTCCGGGTTTCACTGTGATTTCAGTTGAACGACTCTTCGCTAACGGATGACCCCTTGACCTCACTGACCTTCTTAAGCCCTGTGCTGCCATTGTTCTCCAACAAGTGTCAATTTACAATTCCTCATGAAACCAAAATAAAACCAATAGCTACAAACAGTTAAGTTCAGCTTTGTGAATAGCATTTGTCTGCAATCGACCCAACTTGACCTGTGGCCACGAATGCATGACTTATGACGTGCAGATGTTGCAGTTATCACATTACAACACATGAATGTGTGCAAAATGACTTCCTCTTCTATGAGCAGAAAATAGATCTGAAATAATCAAAATAATGCTATCATGAGAGTCCACTCGTCTGCATGGAATCAAAGCTGTTTTCATCATCTTATAATTAGCCATTTATTTTAAAGTGAGGAGCAGGTCCTCTTCAGGCCACCGTGTTTTACCACTGTGCTGGTACGGAAGCCCAGATTGGACGAACTACACAAAAACACCATTTCCGATTGAATGAAAACTAAAGACGAACCTGAGAGCTTGGTGGAGATGGGAAAGGTGAGGGATATTTTATTGCCGCATGCAAGATCAACACTAGATGTGATCATTTTCACTTTTTATCTAAGACCAGCACAGTGTCCAGGTCTCTGTCTAACTTCCTGTCCATCTGCTAATTATGATTTTAACTACGTTTTGAGGCAATTACATTCATCCCATTCACTGGCTTAATCTCACTGGCTTAATAATCCCGCTTAATTTTGCTGAGGCAAAGTTCTGGGGTTCAGGGCTGTCAAACATATGGCCCCTGGGTATGTACCTGCATGCAAGAGGACCCCTGAATTTGTTTGTTTACCTGTTTACCTCATTTACCTTGGCTGTATACCGAAAGACACATTTTCATTTGATAAATCAGTAAAAATTTTACATTCACAACTTTACTCGTGCTTATGTTTGCACTAAAGCACAAAGACACGTTTGCAGCTGTTCATGCTATGATTTGACTGGTCCAGCCGTCTTGAATCAAACGTGGCCCCCTGAACTAAAGTGAGACGGACAGCCCCCCGGTCCCGTTTGCGAAAAGATGCTCACCCTGCACGTGTAAACATGCGCATGCAGCAGAGCCTGGATCAGCCTCCACCTGACACTGACTCCACCATCCAAAACACCATTACACACTGTGAGGCAGCGATCGCCACGAAGCGCCAATGTCAAGACAGAGAGGAACCCGGGGAGGAAATTGAGCCTCTGGCGAAAAAACACAAGCTGCACTATAACAAAACAGAGCCAACCAAAAAAAACCAGGAATAATTTTAGAGGTATCCAACAACCCCCCTGCCGCCCCCCCCACCCCCACATACACACACACACACACACTTCGCCACCACCTCATCCTGCCTCCTGCAAAATTCAATAACCCATAAAAAATGTGCTGCCTTACAAGTCGGCCTTCTCGCTCAGACTAGCGTTTCGCTGCGTCAGAGATTTTCACCCTCCATCTCCGCCCGGATCACGGGTGCATGCTCTCTGTCCGGGTAGGGGGGGGCGGGGGGGGAGAGGGAGAGAGGGAGGGGAGTTTTCCAGCGGCACGAGCCACCCGCTGACAACTGCCATTCTTTCTCGCGGCCCCCCCTCACACACACACACACACACACACACACACACACACATCCTCCCTTCGACTAAACCCAAACAACTGCTCAGCATTAAGGTGTGGATCTGTCATTAGTTAGCTTGGCCTGGCTGGGTGAGACCACTGTTATTGTTAAAGCGGGGGCTGTTTGCACAAGCCATATCTTCGGAGGGAAACGCTGCTCCTCTGTGGCTTTTCCCGACTCTGCCCGAGCGGATTGGGTTTCCCTGGCTTTCCCGACCTCTCATACAGTGTGGTACGATCGGCTAATGCACATGTTTTAATCAGCAACAAGTCGGTGTGCTGGGAAACGTGTCCCGGGGCATAAAGTGCTGGTATCTGCTTTCGGCAGGATTTAGTCCGGGTGGGGGGGGGG
>JAFBJT010112274.1:0-11623 GCA_016785325.1 Chascanopsetta lugubris | reverse complement strand
TGGCTGCGCGCCCCCCCCCCCCCCCCCCCACCCTCCCCACTGCAGGCTCTGACCATGCTGACGTCCGCACCCCCATTTTGAAAACTTTATTTATTTATTAGCTTTAATTTTATTTTCAAAGTTAATTATTTTGCATTGTATTCTTATAACTAATGAGTCGTTCTCTTTGCAGTGTATAGACAACATTTTATTTACCCTTATTTTAATTTTCAACCCAGGGGAACTTAGAGAGAAGGAATGAATAAAAAAAGGTACACGCTGTAATCGTCTATTTTTTTTTGTTTTTGGTTTATTTATCTTATCTAAATGTCTATTTTAAGTATGTATTTGTGTTTTTCGGAGGGTCCGGGGAATGCGGGGATGGGCTATCTAACAAAAAAAACGTGTATGATTTATTTGTTATTTGTGAATTTCCTTTGAGTTTGACTTCAAACTACACGTTTTTTTTTTTCTTCTGTCCGTCCAGTTTCTTCCTCCACTTCCTGTTTCTCTCAATATCAAAGAACTGAAGATCCCAATACTCCCTTTCTTTTTTTTCTCTCCATCTTGTATTTGTACTGTCTTCAAAGACTTTTGTATATGTATTTGCAATAAAAAAAAGGAAAATGCTATTAAAAAAACAAGAAAGGAAGTTGGTCCTTTATCTTTCAGGATAAACCTCAGGGGACTTATGCAACGTCATGGTGATGTTGAATCAGCCTCAAAGTCCGTGAGAGGGTTAAGAGACGAGTGCCAAGTCACTGTTTGTTTTCCCAGAAGCTTTTTTTTCCCCCCCTCTTTCCTCCTTCTCCACCCATCATCTGGTAGCAGCAGGGGGCCGCTAGGCACTGGGCGACCTGGACGTAAGGCACTTGATGTAGTCAGTGCTGTAAAACTACTAGAAATGATCTGGACTTCATTATTATTATTATTATTTTTTATAAAACGCAAACGTTTGACATCTCCGACAAATATAAAATCCGTGTCGATCAAACCTCATAATTCCAACATCATGGGGATGAATTTTTAAAACAACAACAAAAAAGTCTATCAAAGCCTAGACGTGGTCACACTGTGGCCACGTTCAGCCTGGTTCTAATTAGTTTCACCCCAAGTGAGTGTGAGTGGATATGGATATGATTACTCTCACAAGCACAAAAAACACAATGCAATAGGCAAACAATAAACATTAGATTAGTCATGCTTTCCCTGACGACCGTGTCATCAAGACTTTCACCCAATGAGAGTCAAAAGAGTCTCACTCTGATGGGTTTGATCTAGTATCTCGAAGCTCAGATGATTGATTCCTCTAACTGACAAATAAAACAACAAATCGAGTCCATTTACAAGCGACTAAAGCCGAAACATGAATAGTAATTGGTTCAAGCGTCTCAAATGAAAAACATTTGCTGCCCTAGTCAGTTTTAAACCTCTGGATATCGGACTAATCTGTAGATCTTAGCTAACAGTCTGGGAAACGGATGATATAGAAATAGTCTAAATCATGTATGATTTCGATCATCGAAACAACACATCTCAGTTTGGTGCTCCAGACACAATGTGAAGCACGATGTTATGCAGTAGAGAAGTAACATCTGTGCTTGATTGGACACACGAGTAGATTCACCGGCAATTTACGCCTCTAATTTCACGTGAACGCGACTTGATGGGCCGACACCTGCACGGGAATGTTTACCTGAACGAAATACAATGGAAGACGTAGTTGATACATGCGGATGATATCAACTGTATGAAAGCAACTATTCAACGTTGACTCAAGGCGTATTTCAGCACTTTATGCGGAACAAGCAGGGGAACATTTGAATAAAACTATATACGGCCAAATTTGATCTCAAGCGGACGAGTAAAATCATAATGCATAATGACCTACGAACAAAGACAACTCCGAATGTTTTCTTTTGTTTTTGTGCCAAAAAAGTACAAGTACAGTTGTGAATTTAAGATAAATAACCAAAGTCAATCAAGTCAACATCTTTTTTTTTTTCTTTTTTTTTTACACTTCACAAATTCATCTCATTGACAGCCCTGATATAAGGGTTGGGCCGATTCCCTCGAACCCACTCTCCGTCCACGCTATGCCACTGTAAGATGAGGTATCAGCCGGCACATTCAGGTGCTGCACACGGAAAGACATGAGAGTGCTGTCAAACCTCTCCTTGCAAGCTGTATACTGGAGAACTGTCCCTTTAAACACTCAAATGCATAATTATCTGCAGGTCACAAAGCCTCTTTTTCCATCTTGTGCTGTTAAAAAAATCATTATCTAAAGCCATGCATATTAATGTCTACGCGTGAATTCATATGTCATTGACTGTTTAAGCTTCAGCTTTGGAGACAAAGTCCTGCAGATGCTTGGACGTGTCCCCGTCGCCACAGATCGTGCTGTTTAGCATTCAGACAAGGAAACCTTTCACAAACTGTGATTTCCTCGTTACGGAACTGTGGATCTGTTCTTGGTGGTGCTTCAAGCCGAGCGTTGGTTACACAACCACAGCCATCACAACTAATTCGCAAGTAAAGATCAACAGTAGAAAGAAAAAACAAAAAAAAACAATCCCCACTCTCCCCACTTTCAGCCGTTTCCCTCTCAGACGCGTCAGATACCGAGCATCTGACAGGGCATGAGCCGCTCTGATGGGCGAGCCCCTCCCGCCGGGTCCCGGGAGCTGGCGTCCGACTAAAGGTCAAGGAAGGGAAACGCTGAGTGATGTCACACTGCCGAGGGACCAAACACCATTTTCCTATGATGTGGATTACGTGTTAGGCGACAGTGTTTTTGCTCTTGAACGCTCCATTTATGGAAGGTTGTGGAGCCCAGTGGGTGAGAGGGAGATGGAACCGAGACTTGCTTTGCACTATTGAGGTCTATTGCCTTTCAGCCGCGTCCTCTATTAAAAAGGTTCAGCGATTGCGACTCCCATTGGAGCATGCGGGAGAACCTATGGTAGCCCTCAGTTGTCATTAAAGCTCAAAAAGGTGTTCAGGACGTCCATTCGGGCCTATTGTAAGAACATGGCGGCCCCCATTGGGAGGACCCACTCCTGGTGTGATTATACATCAAAAGACTAATTCCAGGGTTATCTAAAAAGCAAGTCATACATTGGGGTGATTATGCATTTGTAAAATGTCTATATATAATTGTTCTGTAATACTTTTTCTACAGATAGAAGGAACCAAAATTGCCCTAAATCTTACACATTGCACCTTTACACCGACAAAGACTAAAGAATAAGACCATTTGTACATTTTGAGTTTCTATTTATCCACAAATTAAAATGTTTTGGGGCCTTCGTTTGTTGGTAAGTTCACCTTCACAAGAGACAACGCTCAAGTACAGAAAACCACACAAGACCCTCACATATCCACCACACAAGACGCCATCTCGTGACATGCCTATCCAGGTAACACATGTTGTAAAGGAACATTCCGCGAATTTGACTCCTACAAGACGGAAACAGATGGATCTTCACGCAGCCTCTTGACACGAATACAAAAAAATGCCGAAACAAGATACGGCACAGTCATTTCAAGAACACGGAAAAAAGCATCGATCATAACGTTGACAGCAGCAATGTGAGAGAGGCGACGGTGGTCACGTGACGTGATTGTGTGCAGTTGTTGACCTTCGGTAAGAAGAAGAGCAGGATGGTGGATGAGGGGAATTCCGGAGAATTTGCAAAACGCGCCACAAAAAGTGACACATGACACTAAAGGGGGATGGAGTAGAAACCACAAATATTAAATCGCCAAACAAAAACATCGTATGAATAGAAAAAAAAAAAAAAAACAGGATGAAAAAAATGGAAAGCAAGAGGCCAATGATGAAACATTCAAGATTAGATGGAACCTTGCGCCCAAGGTCTCTGGATGAGGCAGAAAAGACCCCAACTGGATCCCAAGACACTATGGACACATGGATTGGTTGATCACGGTCATCTTAGAGGATTGTCAGCGCATATTATGGTTGAAGGAAGAGTCCGTCATTATTGAAAAGCAAAAGGAGAGCAGGTGTAATGTGGGGGTCCCAACCCCTCCATCAACCCTCACGTGAAAGCTACACACTCACTTCACCTTGAACTCACACCGCCTGGTGATTGCTCGGAGCCAAGTGGAGGAGACGGCGCAGGGAGGACAGCTGTGTTGACACTGACGACATCATCTTAGACTTGCTTACTCCCAACAACGGAGCGCAGTATCAAGTGATACTGGACAGGCCCGCGAGAACCAAGTGAAACGACCCGTCAAGTTCTTTACATCATCACAATTGCTGCCACTTTTTCAGACGACTTTATGAGTTGACATCCAGGAGCATGCGGGGTGGATTTCAACTCATGAAAATAGATAATAAAGTGTATTAGAAACCAGTTATTGACTTTAAAGGGACAAACCGCCCATTGACACAATAGAACACATCTGATACTACGTCCCTATGGATAGATGCAGATGGCGCAACACATGGAACAAAGCAAATGCAAATTGGAACCACATCATCAGGCATTGGATTTTGCTGTTGCTATTGTATATTCTCCTCACCATCGTGTGTAATCAATGTCAGGTGTGTTTTTGGAGTTAACTCCGTTAACTTCTGTTAAAACAGAACGTTTTTGGAGATCAGAGCACCACAACAACGCGGCAATGCACAAAAACACAACTCGCATCGGTGGCAACAGAGTACACGCGTAGTGCAAAATATGAAATGATGGATCCAACATCCAACATGCTCTCCACTTATGCAGCATTCTAAACATATTGAGTTAGGTTTGGAACCGTACCAAGCAGCTGCTTATGGGAGCAATTAAAGGGAATTTGGATGTTAGGAGGTCACATGACATCTGTATTCTGAAAATGTGTATCGGGTTAAGCCCGGAATGAACATTGCACATCTGTTTATGAGAACATGTAACATGTGTATTTGTGTTGCAGAGTGTTAAGTCAAAAAAAAATCTCCATATTGACCTCCAACTTTGTATTTCTGTTTGTCCAACTTCATTTTGATTACTCAAAAGCCAAATGTCCAGATGTCCGTGAAGGATTTTGGCAAAATGAGGTATGACCCAAGAACGAATTTAACGAGGCAGTAGATAAGCCATCCAGGATTGTTTTTTTTTTTTTTACTACATCAGGTCAAGTGGGGTGAATCTAAGCCACTCGGTCATTATCCAATGAAACAAGCTGCAGATTGACAGATACATGAGCATATCACCTTCTTCTCTCAAAGCAGGCGACCCATAGACGTGGAGCAGACAGATGGGAGGACATCAAAAAGTGAGGAGCGAGTGGGCCGACCGAGGCCGAGAGCGAGCGGCACATGACCCCATCTGAAAAAGCCATCAGTGTCTTGCGGGGCGTCTCGTATGGCCCGGAGGAGAGGAGGGGGGGGGGGGGGGGGGGGGGGGGGGGGGGGGGGGGGGGGGGGGCGTGGTAGTAACAAGCGCAGGACGACAGGATGACATGTTTCATATGGATGTTTTCCACAGCAGACGGCCAAAGCAGACCAGTCACGTAACATCACAGGCATGAAAGCGCTCTCGGCCAAGTAAACTGCAGAGCGGTCTGCGCGCGTCCCACGCTCCACGCCGTCACCAGACACCACAGCGCCAAATCGGCAAAAGCCTGGACACTATCTCACCACATCATCTTTTCTTTGGATTGATCCGCACTGAGAAGCGAGGGGTGAGATGAATAATCGCAAGACGTCGCATCTTTCGCAGACGCCCAGGTTCGAAGGGGGCAAGTTCTGCTGAGTTCATTGAGCACGAGGAGCTCAAAGGTCCTGCGTCGCGCAGGTGGAGCACGACACACGTGGGTGAAGTGCGTGGGGGGATCGTGAAGTGGCTCGTTGGTCTAGGGGAATGATTCTCGCTTAGGGTGCGAGAGGTCCCGGGTTCAAATCCCGGACGAGCCCATTACTCGTTGGTGGTGCTGGCAAAACTTCCAACTCCAAGCTGATGAGATATTTGAAAGATGTACAGTAAAGAGGTGTTGTTCATCCTTGGTTGTGTATCTGGGACAGATGTCAGCTTCAACCCTGAGAACTTCAGGTCAACAGGCTTCCAGCTATTGTCTCGCTGAATTTCCCAAGGGATTAAATAAAGTATTTCAATTCAAAGTCAAGTGACCGCACATGTGTCACGACAGTCGTTGGAAAGAACTGAAGCCCTTTCAACTAAAGCTGTTCATTTGTATTGGTTTGTTTATTTTTTCGGGAGTAACAATATACCTGCCATGCCATCTGGTTCTGGATGGACTATCAACATCCTAAGATTATTTAGTTCAACCTGGACACTTAGTGTAGCGCAGGGGTGTCAACTGTATGGCCCACGGGCCAAAAGCGGTCCGCTGGATAGTCGAGTTCGGCTCATGAGAGACGTTAACTGTAATTTTTCAATACAAGGATAGCCGCTATTTCAAATGTGTCCACTGGGGGTCTCACATATCGGCCCGTTAGTGCTGGAGCTGCTGGTAAAGCAATCTCTGGAGCCCCATAAAGCGCACCTTATTGTTGTTATAGTCTATTCTACGTGTTGTCCTTGTTTATGGGTCATTAGGGCATGATGTTTCTGGTCCGGCCCACTTGAGACCAAATTGGGATCTATGTGGCCCCTGGAATTAAATGAGTTTGACACCCCCCTAGTGTAGAGAATAAGTAACTGGGAATGGCTACTTCGAACGTAATTTTCCATCTCTATGTGACACACCCACATTTCAGACTGACTCAATCTTTATGTCCAAAACCGACTCTTAGATTTAATGGTATAAAATGCATGATTTGTGGCTTGGTATTTGAAAAGACACCAGTCAGAGTTGGCACATTGCTCACTACTCCCTTGCCCAACAACAACAAAAACAACAACAACATGGACTTGGAATGTGAAACACGCACTGCAAGCTACACTATTAGAGTAATGTTATATGTGTCGTAGAAATGCTAAGCAAGCTAATGGATTAACCACCACGACTTACAAACATTGCAAGCACAACACGTTCAGTTGCAGCAGCTCAAATGACGCATAGACAGAAAACAGAATAAGGAAAGAAAGAAGAAAGATAAACTATAGAACAGAAATATACAGAAAGTAGAAAATAGAGAGAGCAAAAAAAACAAAACAATACTCGAGCGTGAAAAGTACACCTGAATTAGGAGGAAAAGAGTGCAGAGCTGCTTGCAACGGGCTGCCACTCCCTTGGCGCCATCTTGGACGACAGCATGCACGTTTACGCGTCGACAGTAGCAACATGTCCTGTTCAGCTGGTTTGTTTTTCTGTTTTTCTTTTCGCAGAACACTATGATGCAAAAACCGACGTGATACTAGAAATCCTTTCAAGACGCTGAAGAGACAAATGAAGAAACAACAACACCGGCAAAACTAGGTCTACGCGTCCAAGGCTATGGGGAGCACATGATCGCATTTCAGGTATCTGCGCTCCAGGCCGCAACCCCGGCTTCTGACCGTTTTAACTCCGTACGTCACAGCGCATAGTTCTGCTCCGCCGAGCCTTAATGAACAATGTTCGTCCCACTGGCGGGACACTGATCGCCGGTGACAACGCGGGTCAGCTGGATCCCGAGCAGAACTAATCTCACGGGCATGTGGCTGTGACGTCAGAGGCCGTGAGTGACAGCGCCGACTGCAGCCATCGCGGCCTGCCCTGCTGATTACCATCCGATACCCCTCCGGACGGGTCGTCCGGTCGGGAGGCTCGACACGGCTGACAACTCTACCCACCGCGCCATTGTCGGAGCGGTGTGAGGTTCGAAAGACGGAGCGCGACAGCCGCGCTTGGGGTTTGTTCGAGGCGGGACAGGCACCGGGAGGGTCCCGGGGGGAGAAATGTTTATCTCATCAGCGTCTGAGGTCACTGCAGATGCGGTAAGGCGATGCGGTGTAGGGTGGAGCGACAGGCGGGATGCATACGAATATAGCGTGGAATGTAATTCCTGCTGTAAACGGGCTCCGTCTCCGAATAAGACGATAGGGTGAGATACCCTGTGTTCATTGTTACATTTTCTGCGAAGGAAAGGCTCCTTTCCGAAACTGTGTGAAATGAGAACGAGGTGAATCTATTTGCAATGTTGAGTATTTTACCAGATATTTCCTGGGAATTATGCAGAAAGGCATGTAATTAAAGTACAAATGCTGGTTAGCCACATCAGTCCACAGGACGGAAGCTCACTATACACATACAGTGTGTTGGTGAGCTCTTTCCCACAGAGGAAAACCAATATTTTAAACTGCCACAGTCAACTTTTATAACTCTGTGTGTCACTTTTTGTTTGAATGACCCACAAACCTTCTGTTCGACTCCCACAGCTCGAATCCAACTCGTCATGCAGCCTTGACCAGACTTTGTACGTGAAGTTAAACATAAAAACACATTTAGCCACTGCATGAGCAGTAATGCATGTTCTCAAGCGTTGGATATTGATGACAAATGAGCCCATTTGACCTTGAAGGGGTTGTATGGAACATTCAATCAATATGTGTGTGCTTACCATGCGATGTAGGCAAGCGCTGCACATCACATTGCATGTACAAAGCACTAAGACCTGCATAGCAGTAATACAGTGATATCTGGGTGTGACTTTAAAAATACCAGCATCAGCCCAAAGTGTATTTTGAATACATATAATGTTTTTGATTCCTTCGAGTATGGATTCTACAAAGTTGAGCTCCTTTTAAAAGTGAGATGTAACCCTTTTGATTGCCCCCCTCCCTGGTGAGGTGGATGGGGCATTAAGAATACAGTGGGGGAATAGATTAGTTCACCTCTAGATGTCACCAAATCGTACACGCTTTAAATCTACCTCATTTGCTGAACTGATCAACGGCGTGTCTCTTAGTTTGAGCGCCGCATGGGATTCAAAGCGATCTTTAAAATAGCTGAGGATATCCATCATGTGCTGCAACGGAGTCTGTGCGAACTGCAGCCAGCAACTCCTCAGTGTTGTTTGGACGGGGATTTCTACATGAAAGTGGCAGGCGGCGATAATGCAGGCACTTTTCCCAGGAGGAGGTGGTGGGAAAAAAAAAGAAACCAAAAAAAGAAACAAAAAACAATTAATATTCCAAACCAATTCCTCACGGAGACTCTGCCCCCTGGTGAACCCCTGGGTGGTCTTTTCAAATGCAAAGTACATACTGCACAAAGACTGAAGCGGGGTTTGAGAGTGAGAGCCAGTGATGGAGGCATGAGGCGGAGAGACGGAGAAATAACAAAGAGAGAGGGTTTGAGAGAGAGGACTGCTGACGAGCACGGGGGAAAATTTGATTGGGTTCTAACTCGAAGGGATTTGTGTGCTAATTGAGTGTGTGTGTGTGTGTGTGTGTGTGTGTGTGTGTGTGTGACATGACCACAAAACACTGTGTATACGCACCGTGGCTGTGTTGTGTTGTGGTGCTTTTAAATCCTGCTCACAGGCAACGCGCTCTTAATGAAACAATGGCTTTAATTACATTTCTGCAGCCGTCCAGCAACACGGGGGGAAAATGAAAGCGCAACGTGAGCCCGGCTCCGAAAACGGACTCATCATTACAAAACAATGCAGCGCTGCGTTGTTTCTGTTCACTCAGCTGAGAGGCGCAAAAAATATGTAGTGCAACATTTGGCTTTACGGCGCTCCAGGGCTGTTTTTTACTGCACCAGTCTGTCTCCGCATGTAGACAGAACATGCCAGTGAATAACTACCTGGCTATGAGTACAAACACACACACACACACACACACACTTTTTTGTATATATGTGCTTTTGTGTTTTCCCTCATGTGCCCTCTTCATTTCCTTCCTCTCTGGACCTGATCCTGACCTTTTGTGCATATGTGAATGTGTGTGTCAATGTGTGTGTGTGTGTGTGTGTGTGTGTGTGTGTGTGGCGGCGCCTTCTCTTCACAAACCCCCCCCCCCCCCCCCCCCCCCCCCCCCCCTCCTCCCAAACCCCCCCCCCCCCCCTCCTCCCGGACCTCCCAAAAAACTACTTCTGATCACAGCGGAAACTGTACATCAATGTGGAAAAGCCGCTGTGGAAGTTTTTACAACACTCCGACACAGTTGGGAGGCCGCAGCGCTCGCTCCCCGGTCTCCCATGGAAACGGGCATCCATGAATCACGAGCAGCTCCGAGTGGAAAGCTGCGGTCGCCGTTCTGATGGGATCCGAAAATGCTCTTCATCTCCTTAAAGTTGTTGATCGCCATCACTAGTGGCAGCCAGTAGGGGGCTCCACCTCACTCGTCACCCAACGACTCTACAGCAATTGACGTACCTCACTGATGCGAGTGAAACTCCAGCATTCGACATCAGGGTGAAGTCACTGTGGTCTGTGATGTATAAAAAATTAATTATTTAATTGAATTGAATGAAACAGAAGTAAAGCAGAATAAACAGTAAACACTTAAGTCTACATTGTGCTGTGGGGAATTGCCGGTATTGCTTTAGAGCCAGATAAAGGCGTCGAAAAGTAGGGACACACTTCACGACTCTGATCCACTCTTTCAACAAGACAAACCCGGTCCCACATTTAACGGGAGATCTCCCCCTGACCACCACCTCCATGTCCCGTCGGGTCGGGAGGCTTTATGAGGGACTTGAGTGCACCACCGGGGGTCTCAAATGTTTCTGGTGGCCGGTGGCTTGAGGAGCAAGACTCAAACTGGGTCTTTACAACCGATCGGGGGGCTGACGGATCCCAGGGACTCGGGGCGGAGCTACAGACGACGATACATCGCCGCCACGACGCAGACGCGTCACGCAAAGTGCGATGCCCAGCCAACTGTTTCATTCTTAAGTGGCGATGCGTTAAGAATCTATAATACACATAGAATCTAGACAGAATCTATAGAGCAACTATTTGTAAAACAGAGCAACTTTCATTCGGGTTGCACTAAATACAGAATTGATTTGCCCCAATAAGCAATTTCCCTTCTTTTTCAAGCCATTCAAGTTCAAGCACTTTGCACGCGAACCGACTTCTCTTCTTCTTCTTCTTCACTGCTGTCAACGAACAGCACGTGCATCGGACCACCGGACCGTCGGCCAGCGTCACTTCCGCTCGATGGAGTGAGAATAGCGAAGCGGGGACGAGCAATAAAACAGTAGCCTCTGTGCAGGAGAAGTCGTGAGGCGAGTGAAGGGACAGCCGACACATGCGACAGAGCAGAGCGAACGGGTCCGATGCATCGACGCCGGAGAGCATTCGAGTGGACTTTTTCAATTCATGTTATCATCAACTCTTCATTTGTGTGACAAGCGATGGCGTCACGTTGATATCGGTTACTTTTGTGCCGCCAAGACGCGAAAGACGCGGCGGCAGAAATGGACTGGATTCATTTCAGATTATTGACTCAGAAAGTGATGGATGAACGGGAGGGATTTGTGCACCATCAATAATAACGATGTGATTTAATGTCGGAGAAAAGAACTAAACTGGAAACAGTTGTTGCCGTTTCAAACACAACTTTCATATCCAGGCGATTTCTCCGTCCCATCCGTCTGTCTTGGATCTCTCTCTCTCTCTCTCTCTCTCTCTCTCTCTCTCTCTCTCTCTCTCTCTCTCTCTCTCTCTCTCTCTCTCTCTCTCTCTCTCTCTCTCTCCAATCATCCTCGCTACTCCCACTGAACATTTCCCTTT
>JAFBJT010112273.1:3627-13660 GCA_016785325.1 Chascanopsetta lugubris | reverse complement strand
GAGAGAGAGAGAGAGAGAGAGAGAGAGAGAGAGAGAGAGAGAGAGAGAGAGAGAGAGAGACTGAAAGCCTCAGTGTTTCACTAAAAGTCTCTATTTACAGGCTTTGTGTGTCAGTTGTGTGTCAGTTCAGTCCTACACACACACACACACACACACACACACACACACACACAGACCCTCTCTGCACTATCTCCTGACAGCAGCTGTGTTGAGGACCTCTGACTTCCATGTGCTTATATGGTCGCGCTCACCCCCCCTCCCCCCCCCCCGCCTTCCTGGGCGAGTGGTACAGTCCATTTAAAAAGGTGCTTGTCATCTCTCAATGCTCTGTGTCCTTTCAACAGTCAGCTGCGGGGAGCACATTTCACAGGGGCAGTGCTGGCTCTGTAATGCACTCACACACATGCACACATGCACACACACTCATGCTGCTACGGAGAGGCATGCGCGTGCGCTGACACTCTCCCACCATACACACACACACACACACACACACACACTATCTCCACAGCGTACACTCCCACCAGCAGATACTCGCGTTTCCCCTGAGCCGGATGCCTCTGGTTAACGGACAGGACAGAACTGCTTTGAGGATTTAACTTCTTATTTAAAGAAACAAAACAAAAACAAAACAGAAAGAGGAAAGGAGCGAGAACAGGCAGAGGAGGGAAAGAAGAGGGATTTGTATTTCGGGGAGGGGGACACCTTCCCTCCTGGGAGATGATGGTCAACTTGTCAGCATGACACCCTGTCTGGATTCCCCTCTCCCCCGCAGGCAAAAATCCTGAAAATGATGGATGACAACAAGCAGCTGGCCCAGCGCATCGATGGGGCCATTCAGTCGGCGAGCCAGGAGGTGACCAACCTGCGGTCGGAGCTGAGCGCCACCAGCCGCAGACTGGCCGAGTTGGGGGCCACCGACTCCCCCGGCGGCGCGCAGGAGACCACGCAGCACAACCACAACGGTAAGTGGGCCACCCTCCCCACGAGGAGTGGACCGACCGTAACCGTGCGCTCTGCGGGGGGCTGGGAACATGTGGGGGCATCGGAGTGCGCGCTGATGCGGCGCTGTGAAATGTTGCAGTGTGTGTGTGTGTGTGTGTGTGTGTGTGTGTGTGTGTGTGTGTGTGTGTGTCTGTGTGTGTGTGTGTGTGATGGATGACGGGAGCTGAGAAAGTCTGTAAGTGAGTGAGTGAGCGGAACAAAAGAGGTGAGGGGGTTTGTGGCGGGCTTGTGTCCGCTCTCAGTTCTCCCACAAATCCCTGCTCATGTTGAATAATTAACCTCTTGAACCTCTGAGAGGCTCGGGTGTGTGTGTGTGTGTGTGTGTGTGTGGGGGGGGGGGGGGGGGGGGGGGGGNAGGGGGGGGGGGGTGATGTGCACTTTACTTTAGTAAGGGCAGGGTGGGTAGAGTTACAGCCTCTTCACTCACTCTGTCTGCTGGTTCCCTTAACTGGGCAACGGATCGCTGTCTTGAGCAGGAAGGGAGAGGGGGCTGGGTTCAGGGTTGCCGTGGGTTACTGTTACTGAGAGCGTGTTTGAATAGCTGCCCAGTCTGTAGAATGCTGTCCTGTGTGTGTGTGTGTGTGTGTGTGTGTGTGTGTGTGCTGCAGCTGCTCCCGTTGCCCTTTTTCCAACTTTTCCATACCCACGTACTTTGACACACAGATAGGTAACAGATGTGCACAGCATGTGCATGTGTAGTATTTGTGCCTGTGCATCGTCGCGTCCTTGCAACTTTCAGGCACACACGCACGCGCACGCACGCGCTCGTACTCTCCTGCTCTGCTGTTTCCATAGCAGTCAGTCAGTCAGTCGGCGTGCGCGTGCACTGAGCTGTCCGATAGGATGTGTTCCATCGTGGCTTTGGCAGCACTCGCCCATGAAAACCACATCTCTCTTCTCTGCCTGTGGTCGTTCCAAGATCCGGCTCCATTCTGTTACATCCTCCCTTTCGTGGTCGCGAGGGAAAACTCCCCGCTCCACGGTCCGTGCGCGCGGACGTGTCGGTCAGTCCTCGCCTGACCTCGGTGCTGCTCTTTCATTAAAGAGGAAAATGTGACCGGCGGCTCAATCACTCAGCTGCTCAGGGGGGCAGCGTGGTCATGTGGCAGCATTGTTTTCAATGGACTCCCCCTGTCACTTTGTTTTTCAACTGTGTGTGTGTGCGCGTGCGCGCGCCTTCCTGTCACCAGACGCCTGTAACACTGACGCGAGCGCACTCGCACTCTTGCCGTTTCCATAGCAGTGTGTTTGTCAGTGTGAGTGACGACAAACATTCCTCCGGGAGGGTTTGAGCGATGATGTCATTGTCCGTCCCCCCCCCCCCCCCCCCCCCCCCCCCCCTTTCCACCCGTTGTCTGCCCCCCCCCCCCCGTCCCCCCCCCACCCCCTGTAGCCGCCTCGCTCCGCTCAGCTGACGCGACGCCTGAGATGTGCGTGTGGCTCGACGGCGAAATCCCATTCGTGTGCGGAGAATATGCAAGAAAATCCGAAGAATCGCGCCGGCGTCACACAGGCGGCCGGAAACGACTGACACCAACATGCGCTGCCGACTTTAGATGGATTACGTCAGGCTTAATTGTCTTGAAATGCGGCGCTTAGCCAACGCTTAGCGCGTTAGACGCCAACACACGTGTTTTTTAACACCGATGCCCGCGCGTCTCCTCCCTGTCCGAGCGCTGCTCCCTCATCTCGCTGTCTGTTTACAACCCCCCTGTTTCCCCTCCTCCGAGCAGCTCTTCAACAAGGCCGTGGTGTATAATGGAAATGGCTGGGGATGTGTGTGTGGAGGGGAGGCGGGTGGGGTTGGGTGGTGTGTGTGTGTGTAGGGGGAGGGGGGGTGTCAGGTAGGGAGGTGTGTGCGATGAGGGTCGCCGGTTCACTGCGTCCTGAGGGAGGGAGGCTGTGGTGGAAGGTGGCACTTGAATAGGAGCGGCACCATAACCTTCTTAATTGCATTTCTACTGGGGGGGGGGGTGTAGCGTATGTTGCACTTGATTCAAAAAGTGAAACGGGTCTGAATGAGTGAGAGTTTTTTTTTTGTATGTGGGGCAGGAGATCAGAGTGCAGGAGAACCGACGCGCACAGCATTTCAGTGAACGATGGTGGTTGGATTTGGTGTCTGAATTACAAAACCAGAGAGGAAGCCAAACGTTTCGAATCTCTTTGAATGACCTTAGTATTGACGCTAGTCCCATTCATTCGACGCGTAGCTTGCCGCGCTGTTAACTGGTTGGTAAACGCACCTGTCAAAGTTGGGCCCTCCTCCCTGGCCCAACCACACCAGCAGGACCTGGTGTTGTGCTCGACACATCCCGGAAGCAAACGTCACGGAGGAATATCACTTTGTATGCGGTTACTGCGGCTAAAGCTAATGAGCTGAACCGTCGGCACATACCTGTCCAAACATACACAGCAAGGCATTAGAGAGCTGCAGATGAATACTTTGCATGTGGTTCTGTTGGGTTCATACTTTGAGAGAGACCACGACACACAACCTCTGAAAACACAACCTCTGAAAACACAACCTCTGAAAACACAACCTCGGAAAACACAACCTCGGAAAACACAACCTCCGAACTAAAACGCAAACGGAGGGCCGGAGCAACAATAACGACGGAGACGCGTGCTCCACTCGCGGCGCTCAGCTGATCCACCGACTGGTCGGCCAGGTGGACTTGCGAGGATGCACAATGCTGTCACCTCAGCCCACCGCTATTCCCCGGTGTTAGACTCCGTCATAAAGTTCCTGATGGACCCAGGATAAACTACACGGAGCTCTGATGTAATACAACAGGCCTGCGAGTAGTGAAAGTGCTGAGCAGCCGTAAAAATGGCCCCGAGCATCTGCCCGTGTCAGGTCGAGCTCGGCTCCTACAAACAAAAAAAACCAACAACCCTGTGAGGTGAATGAGAAACTCCATTTGACTGATCCCTCCATTTCCTTCTTTGTGGTGTTGACCTTTATCCGTGGCCATTTCTGCGATGTCTCGTATCAGACTCCGTCAAGGTTTTGAATCACGGGCACAGTGAAGCAGTACGCTTTTTATTCGCGCAGCTTTCAATGTTTAGTGCAGCTCATTTCCTCCCTGTGCATACATTCCGCTTCCTGCCGTGCACAGTTTGTGCGTGTGACACTGTAACTACAGCTACGCTCGATCCACTGCCTTTCTGTCCTTTCATGTGTGTTGAAGGTTGGTGTATGGACCATGACTCAGCATGTACACGTGGATTGTGTGAGTTGGGGCGGGTCAGGAAAAGATGGCCGAAACCTCTCCACCGCCCTACGCTGTCAAGACAGGAAGCATTTGTCTTTTTTGTATCTGTGCTGTAGCACTAGGGGAGTGGAGCCACATTAGCGGGTTCATCTGATAGTTGACCTTTATCCGTGGCCATTTCTGCGATGTCTCGTATCAGACTCCGTCAAGGTTTGAAATCACGGTCACAGTGAAGCAGTACGCTTTTTATTCGCGCAGCTTTCAATGTTTAGTGCAGCTCATTTCCTCCCTGTGCATACATTCCGCTTCCTGCCGTGCACAGTTTGTGCGTGTGACACTGTAACTACAGCTACGCTCGATCCACTGCCTTTCTCTCTTTCCATGTGTGTTGAAGGTTGGTGTATGGACCATGACTCAGCATGTACAAGTGGATTGTGTGAGTTGGGGCGGGTCAGGAAAAGATGGCCGAAACCTCTCCACCGCCCTACGCTGTCAAGACAGGAAGCATTTGTCTTTTTTGTATCTGCGCTGTAGCACTAGGGGAGTGGAGCCACATTAGCGGGTTCATCTGATACAGGAAGTGGCGGTGGCGTGCAGCTGAGCGGGAGAGCGTGCGCTTTCAATGCATGAGGTCACTCCATCCACCCACAGATGTATGTCGCTTTGGATAAAAAGGGTCTGCTAAATGAAGTTTTACAACTGTTTCTGAGCGTTTAGGCAAAAAATGGCATAGTGGCCAAACAGCGGTACTGCAGCTTGGTGCACAACTTCCCCTAAGCTAACTGAGAGAAATAGACGTCAATTCATTTAATTAGATGATTTTCGAGGTTCAACAGCTACTCAGTATGATTATTTACATCTCTCACCATCTGTCCATTATTGGTGTATGTTACTGTAACATCATAATGAACAGATCCACGGTAATGGAAGATTCTGATTGTTGTATGCACCACACAGTACCAACGTTAATGGACATCAGGTTAACGGTGTGAAAGTCCCAGCATTTGATCCATCATGCTCTGTAAAGCTCTTTTAAAAGTTGCATAAGTGTGGAACCTATAGTCTGCTGTATTATTCTCCTCAAGGAAGCAATTATGGTGTTTATCGGGGCTAATGTTTGCGGAATGTTTTGCTCTCGTCTCTTTGGACCAGCACTTAAACACATAACGTAGAGTCACTGATCTCTACTGAGCTCTCGATTACTTTGCATCCAACTCAGGGAATAAAGCAATAATACGAGTTCCTGCTAATTCACCGAATGTTTCTGTGCAGCCAATAGTTAACCACCTCTCATGAGGGTCACTCGTGTTTGTTCATGCAGCATTTAAAGGTTAGGATAGCAGGTCAATCCTATTGCATTTAATGGCTCATCCATTCTCACACTTGAGGCCGACAGTGTCCGAGCCAAGCGCGGTTGGTCAAGCATTAATAAATTACAGCCTCAACACATCTGAGGCTCATCAGAAGCGTTTATGTATGTCAGAGTAATCATCTGAGTCAAACACAGATTCCCTATGATGATTAAAATACAACAATATATTAATCTTCCAGAAAAAGGTTATCCTGAAGATCAAGAAAGAATTAGGCCTATTATATCATTAAGCATGGAGGATTTACTGTCTTTATGCATCTTTAATGAGCAGACGAGCGCTGCATGTTAAAAGGCAGCAGAAAGTACAGGTAATGTTCTGGATTTCGGTCCCTGAAAATCCTCTGTGTCCCTTTTACATTAGATACGACATAGGTTTATGATCGCATGCAGCTTATTGGCTTTAAAAGGTTTCCAGTACCTTACAGCATTATCTGCACAATATGAGGTCGTGGCGGTTTCTATTGGCCCTGTTTTCTATTCGTATTCATATGCACAATTGCTCTTAACATCATTTTGTATTCAGTATCAAACCTAGGAAATGAACTCAAAGAAAGCTTTGGGTATAGTAAACTAAAATGAAATCCCACTCACGTAGACATACACAGTGTGGGGAGGAGAGGAAACGTGGGGGGGGGGGGGGGGGGGGGGTCCTCTGTGTTCTCAATGTTGTGGTGTAAAAGGAAAACCCAATAAAGATGTGTTGATGAGGGCTCAGTGTGGCTGTGCTGTAAACAAGATCATGTGACCTCTGCAACGTAAGTGATAGTTAGTGTCGTGACTCTGCTCGTCTCAGTCCTCCACAGAACATGTCGTGACTGCATCTAACTTGGGCTGCATGTATGAACCAGGGTCCCTGAGGCAGGATATACGGCACGTGAGCGTCTCTGAGCAGAGATGAGAAGATAAAGGAGGATGTCACACTCTGTCCATTCTTCCGGTGACGTGTTTGATTGAGAACCAGCTGATGATGGGTGACTCGAGGAGCTAAGCCACGTATTGTCTTATCATTTATCTGCGCGTGGACAAGTCTGCTTTGCGCCACCCGATCTGCCTTCGCTTTCTGTATCAGCCAATGATACAAGTGGTGTCTGATCGGTCGGCACATTCTGAGCCGTTTCCTTCCGCTTTAACTCATTCTCTGCAGACACCTTCGGATGAATTGTGTGTTCCACACGTCTGACACACTGACCCCGCATGCAGCCGCCAGGTCGATACAGTCACACAATGACCCGCCATTCATCGATGCAGGATGGTGAACAGTGAGAGCCAGGTCTATTCTTCACCAGCTGTGTTGCTGAATGCGTCGGCATCTCCCGGTGAGAGGCGGGACTTCAAATGGTTATTCAGAAGTTCCTCTCGAGGATTTTTCTCGGTGTTCAAAGGCTGTGATAGAAATGTCCAAGATCACAACGCAACCTGTTGGTAACATTGATTTCCCAGACATCACACTGCACTCCTGTGTCCTCCATGTGAGCGAGCGCGATCAGCAGACGCGGATCAAATGTCTCTGCGGCAGTCATGTCAGGTATTTATCGGCCGTAGCTCCGATTGGTAGCGGCGTCAACTTGACACCCAGAAATGCTTCCCTCCTGACCCGTTGGAAGTGTGCTCAGGGGAGCGCATGCAGGGCTGGTACACTTGCGGGTTAACATGGGCTATTGCCGGTTTTACATGTGTCTGCAAACGTCCTTGCATATGTTCTTTAGTTGCAAAATGTGCGTAACTGTAATGGGAAGCACCGGGCCGCTGTGCTCATTCCGTATGCAGTTTGCATTTTCAGCCTGGCCAGTGAAATGGCTTTGTTTTTTGATTGCAGTTTTTACGCCTGAGCGCTCATGAGCATTAACATGAAGACATGTGCATTGAGATTTTTGTTCTTGCAGTAAATGTGTGTGTGTGAACATCCAAACACCCGACATGCACCCCTGCACAGCAACAATCCATCAATGTATAAGCCTTTAACACTCTGCACAAACTGTACATGGAACATGATGCAATCAATTTCATCACATTTCTCAGTCTCAGCACTGAATTTTAAAGGTTGGGTGCATAGTGTTTAGCGCCATCAAGTGGTAAAAGTTACATATTGCAGCCAAGTGAATATCCCTACACCCATGTCTTCTTCTCAGAGATATTTTTTGTTTCATTGTGAAAGCCCTTGAAAGGGCTCATTCAAAAGTAACAGTAAGCATTTTGACTCCCAGATGATTAGAATAATATAAAAACCACGAATGAATGAAAATTATATTCTGTTTCTTGACAGAGCCACACAATTCTGCACAATGTACCTTTAAAATATGCATCACCATCTTAAAGTGCTCCAGTTTTCTTAGCAATGACTCACTGTTGATTCATAACTTTAATCTATGCAGTAATATGCATTATAGTGATAACTAGATATTTGGTATTTCAACTGTAATGTCATCAGACTGTCACAGTGTTTTTCATTAGGGTTGTGTTTTTATCTCTAAAGTGACTGTAAATGCCACTGCTCTCTCAGTAACAGTGCAGTTTTAGTGCTGTTTCACATTTTACATTTTACAAAGCTGAATGTCCGAAATACGTTTCAGTTTATTCTCATAATCCTCATTTTAAAGGAAGCAACCGTTATTGATGAATCCTGTACAAACACAGTATAACCGTTCTTTCTCATTATCTCGCCAAAGTTGCTGACCTCATCTCTTTATCCGGTGAAAGCAGTGAATGTCTGATGACTTTGCCCTTGAGCGCAAATATCATTTTCCCCGGTTTTTCGTTCTGTAGGGGAGGTTCGGCTCAGCAGAGTCGCCCGAGTGTGGGATGGATTACAGGTTTTTCCATGAATTGCATTTCCTGTAGTCTTTTGTCGGCTCACACCACCGTCCAGAAAACCTGACATTTTGCCACATGTAATCACTTTCGACACGTTTGCAAACCTTTGCAGTGATTTGACATTGAAATGCCGCTCAGAGAGGAATTGCAGTCAGATGACTGAAAAGGAAAGAGTCAAGAGGACGGGAGCGATACAACAGGGTAATGGAGTCGTATAAAAGACTGCGATGAATTACCTCAAGCTGTGAAAATGGCACCAAATCTAATTAACTGTTTGTTTTTTTCCGTGGATGGAGACGGCTCTTCAGTCCCTCTGTGTCTTTGGCAATCAGGAACTTAATGGCTTGTGTGGGGGAGAAATGATCGGCATCCTCAGTTTTCGTGTTTACGACACATTTTATGGTCATTTATTTGACTGCGTTAACCAACAGATGGTTCCACATCAAATGTCGCAGCAGACTTTGGCCGACTTCATCACGCTCCCCTTGACGTATTATGAGTGAAGGTAAAATCACCATCCAGCAGAGGTTGTATCTCCGCTGGAATGACCTGTGCCGGTTTGATTCATAAGGCTGAGGCCTGAACATGTGTTTAGAGGCAATAAAGCATGTTGATGATGAGTGATGTTGGTCTGGAACCGTACGCTTAAAGGTCATTCATCTACATATACGTACATGTGCTCATCCTCCGTGTGAGAGAACCCTTGAGAAGATTGATCATCGTAGAGAATATGTTGGATGTAGCATCGTGAATGAATATGCATGGAGCTGCCACATGCACATGCATTACTGTTATTCCCTGCCCGGAGACTTACACTGACTTTGACCTACCGTGACGACAAGTTTAATCTGACCTCAACCTCGCCTTAAAGGCACAGTGTGTAGGATTCATTTGCATGTTGCCCCTCACCTCACCCTCCACTTCCAAGCATCTCGGATAAACAATGGAAGCCTTCAAATTGTTCCACATCTTACATACTGCACCTTTAATTTGACATTTTGAACCTTAAAACTTGTATGCACCGTGGTGCCCTCCACATAACGTGACTGTGTAAGATCAAGGTCGCAGCAACGTGAGCACTACCTGAAACACACACACACACACACACACACACACACACACACACACACACACACTGTGTATTGATGCACACTACGTTGTAGTATGGTTATTAGTTATTGATTTGGGAAGTAAAGTTCTTTCCAAAGTCCTTGACTCAGCACTTCTGACTTGGCCTGACATTACAAACATAACACAAACACCAATCACCCCCCTCCCCCATTCCCACCCCCCCCCCCCGACTGCCCACCCACTCATGTTATTTATTTATCTCTACCTGAATAGACAATTCTCTGCCCTTCAGTGGGCTCTGATGGGTCAGGTCCACAGTGAAAATGTGATGTTTTGGTTTGATCGCCGTGTGAATTCATGAGTGCGAGCGGCTGTGGAGAATGTAAATGCATGTTGCCCTCTGTCCTTCAGCCCGCCTCCCCGACAACCGACGCTGCACCAGCACACTCACTCTCACGCGCGGGCGGCAGCAGATGGCGTGAGCGAGCGCGCTCGGCAATCGGTGACATTGCACATATTCGCGTTCGCGTTGGAGCTGTTGTGGGCACAGGGGGAGGAG
>JAFBJT010112272.1:11867-23263 GCA_016785325.1 Chascanopsetta lugubris | reverse complement strand
GGAGGGCGGATGAGAGATGTTCTTTAAATTCTTGAACTGAGCTGTCTGATCAGCAGCGACTGTAATAACATTGCTGTTTTAATTCAGTACAATTTGTGATTGAAAATTCAAATGAGAGCAGACAGTGGTCAGAGAGTAAGGGGTTATAGTCAGACACTGATAAGTTATGGACTTCAGTGCCATATGTCAGAATAAGATCCAGAGTGTGGTTAAAACGATGGGTTGATTTACTAACCTGCTTTTTGAAACCAAATGAGTCAAGCAGTGCATTGAAAGATAAACTAAGGCTGTCATTTGCGACATCTACATGGATATTAAAATCTATGATGATTTTATCAGAACATAAAACTAATTCGGAAAGAAATTCTGGAAATTCACTTAAGAATTCAGAATAGGGGGCAGGTGGGCGGTATAGGATAAGTAAGAGGAGTCTGTTATTTTGTGTAATGGTTGGGTCTGACAGACTAAGAGTAAGATACTCAAATGATTTATAATTTCCTGTAGGTCGAGGGGTGAAACGCCAGACACTTGGGTCGCAGGTCATCTTTAAGGGGTGATGGGGGTCCCGAACCCAGACCAGCTAAGATCCCCTGCTCTATGCGGAATATGCTCTGCATCTACAGTCTCACTTTATCTGTTCCCCCTCAATGGAGGTGAGTCATAACCATCACATTAGCCACTGCTGTTTTATCGATTGCCCCTCTGGATTAAAAAGGAGGGAACCCCCTGACTCTCAGTGTGTGTGTGTGCTGTTCCGTGTATGTGACTCTCATGCTGATCAGTAACCAAACACGTGTTGAGTGGCAGCACTAAGCTTTGTTGACCCGGCCGCCGTGTCCAACAGGCTCTGCAAATTGGCTGAGTAAATTTGTCCGATATGTCGATGTGTCTGTGGGAACAGTTGGTGGGCCATACTCACAGTGTTTGAACAGAAGTAGACAGAGAGGGGGAGGAAGAGAGGGGGAGGGGGCATAGGTGAAATAAGGATGCCATGTTAGCATGGAGAGCCAAATTCTCTTTTCACTAATATTTACATGGCTGGTAGCAGCGAGGCATAACCTGTGCTGTGTACTAAAATACTTTCATTGATAATATTGCAATTAAATAAGTTCAATTATCTGTTCAATGTCAGCAGCGGTGCTCTGTATTATAGGGAACACCACATAAGAGGGTAGCAATGGCTCAGTGGATAGAGCAGCTACCTTTGGAAGTGGTTTGAATCCAGTTTGAGACAGACTGCAGTGTGCATGACTTTACTAAATTGTCTCAACTTGAATTTTAATTCTAACTTCAGAGAGAGAAAGAGACAGACAGACAGACAGACAGACAGACAGAGAGACAGACAACAAGAACTGGAGTTGTGGACAGGATAAGCAACCAACAGCCTTTTATAAACAGCAGCGTCAATTAATGACAACAAGTTTGATGCTGATGTATTTTGCTGTATTTAGGACCAAAATAAATTCTATTTTTATTTTGAGGGTCAACACATCTAGTAGGCGTACTGCCCAACTCGTATCCTTCCTCATCCATTTTGTGACTTTGTGTTCTGTCATAATACCTGCTTTACCTTTATCTATTCACAGACCTGAGAACTCCACAAAAGCACAAAGAAACAAAGAAGAGAGAGAGAGGGAGAGAGAGAGAGAGAGAGAGAGAGAGAGAGAGAGGGAGAGAGAGAGAGAGAGAGAGAGAGAGGTTTTCAATCAGATGCAGAAAAAGGGAGAGAGAGAGAGAGAGACAGAGAGAGACAGAAAGAGACAGAAAGAAAGGGAGAGAGAGAGAGAGCGAGCGAGTGAGCGAAGGCCGGCACGTGTTTTTTTTAGATGTGCAGGTCACTGCTGCTGTCGGCTCTGTGCTTTGTGACTGTACACACACACACACACACACACACACACACACACACACACACACACACAGGATCCGGGTGCAGTGTTGATTAATCTTAATGCTCTTGTTTAAAAACGAGGCGACGCCTCTGGGTTTCTGTGCCATGTTGCAGCTGGAGGAAGTGGATCAGGCCGGGGGTCACCGGTGCATTAAACAGAGGGGGGGCATGAAAATGAGGACATGCTATATAAGTGTGTGTGTGTGTGTGTGTGTGTGTGTGTGTGTGTGTGTGTGTTGTGTGTTGACTTGTATCCATACACTCCGAACATACTGTGTTAACCAGCTGTACATATGTTTAGAGGATCGTTGGTGTGTTTTGCTGAAAAGCAGCTGTGTGGACTCTTCGTCCTCCTCCTCCTCCTCATCCTCCTCTTCCTCCTCTTCTTCCTCCTCCTCCTCTTCCTCACTCATGTGAATGGATGGATGGAGGCTGAAGGGGTGGAAGTGTGGGCCGCTGCCAGACACTCGTAAAAATATAACTGTTCTAACAAAAAAAAATATGGATTTGCACTGAGACAGGATCATCTATTTCAATCCCTCTCTCCTCCTCTGTTCCACCTCTCTCTCTCTCTCTCTCTCTCCCTCTCTCTCTCCAGTGAACGGGACGCCGGCCAGTCAGCTCTCCACTCCTCATTCGGGAAAATCTCCCAGCCCCTCCCCGACCAGCCCGGGCAGCCTCAACCAACGCCGGGTAACACACACACACACGCTCACACACACACACACACACACACACACACATGTAGTTGTAGTAGACCTATAACACGTCCCCTTTATGTTCTCAGGAAAAGGACCAAGTGGTGACTGATGTTAGGCCGACCACATCTTAAACTTTACTAGAACACGAAGGAACAACGTCACAACGTCCCGGCGTCTGTTGTTGTTGTTGTTGTTGTTGTTGTTGTTGTCTCAGAGACGGGCGGGGCGTTGACCTTTGACCTCAAGCACTGCTGCTATACACGGGAGCCCAAGACTGGCACAGCCACTAATGTTGACTTTTAATGTAGAGTTGTACTCAAAAGGGCAAATCCCCCCCCCCCCCCCCCCCCCTCCTCCCCTGCCCCCCTCTGCCTTTGGTAGCGGACGATGCTCTCACTGATCTGTCACTTGGCAGTTTGTGCAATATAAGATTTAAAGATGGGACCGGCTCAGACGAAGGCGGAGCCTGGTGTGATTCTGCATTTAAATAAATAAATAGATAAGTAAACAAAGAGGGGGAGGCCTCTCCTGGGAGCCGCCAGGCAGCGCATGAAGGAAACACCCAAACATGGCCGACCTCTCCTTCAGGCACAACTGTTTTATCATGTTGTGTCATTTTGTACATTTTGTCCGTATGTGTGGAAAGACTTAGACGACTTGTTTTGTATTAGTTAAATGAACATTTCCTTAAAGGTGCAGCGTGTACAATTCTGGGTATGTTTTTGTCTCTTCTATCTATGGAAGTAGGATTACAAAAATTATTATAGGGATGTTTTTACAAATGTATAATCGGCCCGATGCATGACTTACTTTTTACGTGACCCTAAACTGAGGCCATTCATGTATATTTACTGCAGGAGCAGGTCCACTCTACGGGGGCCGCCATGTTTTTACAGTAGCCTAGAGTGGACGTACTAAACATCGTTAGAGCTTTAATGACGACTGAAGTCGACCACAGGGTGAGGTGACGAATACAACATGCAACTCCACCTCGAGGGGTCACCAAATCTTACACACTGCACCTTTAAGTACCAGTTTTAAAAGCACTGTGGCAGCAGCAGCAGAGGAGATGCGAACAAATCTCATTGTGCAGAGACGGAGCATGCAAGTCAACTGGATGACCCTGAATCCCACATCCCAGAGCTGGTGTGTGAGTGTGCGTGTGTGTGTGTGTGTGTGTGTGTGTGTGTGTGTGTGTGTGTGCGTGTGCGTCTGAGTCTATGTGGTAATCCAGTCCCTGACAGTGATGATAGTGAGCTCTTAATATCAGCCTCAATCCTCAAACAGCCGCTCTTTAATTTGGAGCCTCCTTAAGCTGCTGCTGGTTGAGATCCAGCCCCATGGTAAATAACGCCGACACGCTCGGCTCACGTCACGGACCCGCTCACCTCCGCGTGTTTTCCACTTAGCTCAAGTGCGAAGCTACGCTGGTTTCCATGGCGACCAGTCCAGATGTAAATAACTCTGTGATCATGTCGGTGTTTATCGGTGCAGGCCACACGGTGCCGGAATGCGCTCGATGTCAATAAGATGCAAAGAGAACAAAGTGGCTCGTTCGCAGACAGTCGATTAGGGCGCCACCTGCTGGAGGAGGCGCTGCTGCAAAGCTCTCAATAAAAATAAGATAGAATATAACAAAATGAATAATAGTAATAATGTCCCTGTGCTCTGTTCAAGAAAAATGAATGAATAGATACAGTAAAAATAAACAACAACAATGATGGTGCGCACTAAGGGGTGGGGGGCGGGGGTTTAGACCATAATCTTGCCCCGGGCACCAAAATGGCTGGAGCCGGCTCTGGCTCACAGTGTCTTTACAAAAGCCTGATGGATAAGGGCAGCGGACGAGCTCGTGTATTGCCAATCGTAACTGCAACTGTTTTATTATCGAGCCCTGATGATAAAGTCATTTAATTGAGGCTTATCAAACAGTTTGACCTCGAATTATATTAATAATCAGCAGAAATGAAAAGAGAATGAGCACATCCTCGGAACTGAAATGGAGAAATTGGAAGCAAAATATGAACCCTAAACCAAAAACAATGGAACTTCTTTTTTTTTTTTTTTTATGTCGGAGCACATCGACAAAAGAATAAGGACACTCGATATTGTCTGTGAAAAGCCCGGGCCGCTCGATAAATGGGTGGCGTGCGCTCAGAGCGCGGCGGCGTGAAGAATTCATCTCATGCTCCGGTCTCGTGCTCCGTTCCTCTGTGAGAGTTCGGCCCCGAGGCCTGCGAGTCCATCAGTAATGAGGTTGTATTGATGTGATAGGAGGGTCGGCCAGGGCGACGGGAACGGATCAAACCGGGGTAGCGGGGACCGAGAGGAGAGCAAGGTGCGCCGCGGAGCTCCCACATGCAGTCGTCTGCACGAAAGAAGTGGGTCACCGGCGCTGAATGGCGGCGGGGGGGGGTTCACGCGACTGTAAACCGGCCCTTTCAGAATAAACGTGGGGCAGTTAATAATTAAAGATGATCATGTTAGAATTAAAGGTGCAGTGTGTAAGACTTGGTGACATCGAGAGGTGAAGTTACCTGTCACATTATTCCTCCTCATCCTTTTCGTATTCGGCCAAAATGTTTTTTTTGTTTTGACTCCGCCCACTCGTCAATACTCCGCTGACCTCGGCGACTCGACACTTAAAGGTGCAGTGTGTACGATTTTGGTCATTTTTGTCACTTCCAAAAAATATTACAAAATATACATAATCACCAAAATATGTTATTATATCTCCATTACAATTAAATGAGCCCATGAATATTTACATGAGGAGCGGCTCCTCTTTACGGGGGCCGCCATGTTTTTACAGAGTAAAAGTGGACGTACTAAACATCTTTTGAGCTTTAATAACAACTGAAGTCGACCACAGGTTCTCCTGCACGATCAGAAGAGTGAGGGTGAGGTGATGGACACAACAATCAACTTCACCTCTAGAGGTCACCGAGTCTTACACACGGCACCTTTAAATCTTTCTCAAACGCAGATAATACTTTGTGCTCACAGCCTCTCAGAACCAGACCTGCCTGGCAGCCCATTATCTCTCCCCTCCACTCGGCAGCCTCACACTCCTCTGCCACATTATACATTGTCATTCTCTCCCTCCATCCTCTCCGTCGAGTGATTCCCCACCCCACCCCCCCCACCCCCCCACCCCAAACTCCTCTCCTCTCCCCCCGTCCGCCTCGTGAAAGAGTATTAACTTCACAGGGTGAAATTATATTCCACCAGCTCCTCCTCAAAGATTAATTCTAAGCTCCCTTTGCGAAGGAGGCGCCAAGTTTCTGACACTATAATTTCACATTTTCTCTCTTTAACAAGTTCCCACTATGTAAACACGCAGGAGTAAACACAGGAAGTCAAATCCTGTTACTGCAGCGCTCACCGAGTCACGAGAGTTTCTCTCAATCCTCCTTTAAAGTGGCTGTGTGTCGTTTCGACACAATTCCATTTATCAGCAGCAGGTGGCGGTCACGTGCAAATACATGTATCCTTCAAACGAATGGACTGTTAGTAAATATCATTATTTCAATTTTCCTTTGCGGCTGCGTGTTCAGCAGCTGAGCAGCAGCACAGTTCCTGGAATGTACATCTACATATGCAGGATGTTTTTCTAATTCTAATCCATTGGACAGTGAAATTTGGAATTGAAGTGCATTTACTGATACTGCGATGAAACGGGAAAGGCTATTTGAGGCTTTTATTTTGAAATACAGTCTACCAACTTCATACAGGAAGTGGATACTAAATCTGTGACGATGACGATATGTGTCGTAAAATTTGGACAGGGAAGCGATTGAACCAGGGTGAATCAGAGGGAGACTGTAGTGGCACATGATTCCCTCTAGTGGTTACAAAGTGGTATTGCAGGCTGACCGGACCTGCACTTTCTGTGCATCTCCCCAATAAAGTGCATGACGTCAATATCGTTAGTTCTAAGCACTCGAATGATATTTTTGGATAATTTCTAAATATTTTATCGTTTAAAAGCAACATATAAACTCAGTTTCACTGTTTGGGGGTTTTAGAGGAGCTGAAATCTTTGAGCCAGCGAAGCTCTGAAAGCTTCCAGTGGGAAGCCTCTGTGACCTACTCTGAGCAGTCACCTCCCTGCACCCTGCATTTAAACACTTAGCGGCACTTTGCTGCTTGAAGTATATGGGCTGCTCGCTCGGTTCAGACCATCATAACCTATTTTCCATGAGCGGAGAGGATATAGACTCTGCGTCAGCTTTTATCTTTAGCACAGGAACGTGCGCAGCCGCGCGGAGGCTCGCTTCTATACGCGCGATTCGCCACTAGCGCACCAGCTGTATGTTGATAGGGGGAGTGACCCATTTTTTATCAGCGCGAGCGTGATGGTCCACATTCACGACATCGACCTCCTCCCCCCGCTCCCCCCCCCCCTTCTCCTTTGTGCTTCTAAGGGCGCCGCATCAATAGAGTAAGATCTGGTGCCATCGAGAGGTGAAGTTTTATGTTGCATCCATCACCTCACCCTCACCCTTCTGGACGTGCAGGAGAACCTGTGGTCGACTTCAGTTGTCATTAAAACTCAAAAGATGTTTAGTATGTCCACTCTGGGCTACTGTAAAAACATGGCGGCCCCCATGGAGAGGAGCCGTTAGGGTAAGAATAATGGGGGGGAAAATCAAACATTGACGTGGTTATAAATCCATGAAAATGCCAGTATGTCATTGTTTTGTAATATCTTTAAGAAATGACAAAAACGACTGAAATCGTACACACTGCACCTTTAAAGCTCATATCGGATGAAATTAGGCTCCGCCTCCACAGTGATAGACACGGCGCTAAAAAAAAATGCAGACATGAGAATAAAAGCGAGCATTGACCGACAGACTGAAGACAGCACGGACAGATGGTGTGTGACTCCAACACAACAACTGTCAGGTGTGAGTGTGAGTGAGTGTGTGAGTGAGTGTGTGTGTGAGACAGACTGCTGTGCTTAATATCTATGTCATCTATATCTATGTGCTCTCAGCACTGACTCATTCAATTGCATAACCCATTGATCCACTGAGTTGCATGCTCCATCTCTCCATATTTTAGTGTGGGGTGATTATATTTTGTGAATGTGTGTGTGTGTGTGTGTGTGTGTGTGTGTGTGTGTGAGGGCAGACTGAGCGAGTGTGTGTATGTGTGTGTGTGTGTGTCCTCAACTTGTGAATAATCGTCTCATCTCATCCATGTGTTGTTACTAAGGACTGTATTTGTTATTTGTTGTGTTGATGTCATTAGACGGTTTGCTCTTTTCGTTGTTGCCGGGCAGGCTGGCGGCAGCACACCGGGAAATCATTCTCAGAAGGTTCCAATCATATTTACATATTCACGAAGAGGCGGTAACACAATAACATTCATTTCTTTTTGCTCCGCCATGACAGATGTGTGAATGTGAAATAATCCTTGGTATCATCTGCATATTGAGATTTCCTGATGTGAGGCTGCCGGCTCTTCACGGCTCATTTGTTTCTGTTTGTATTTTCCTCGTCTCATGTATTAATTTTCATTTGTTCATGTCGATTAAATTCATTGTCATTTCATTTTCATTTTTGTGTTCTTCTTTCCATTCATTTATTTACTCCCATGCTTTTCATTTACCTTCATTTGTCACATTTCTTCCTCCTCCTGCTCAAACACACCTCACATCACATGGACGTGGAGAGTTATAATTGTGATAATTGCGTTTATTTACATGTTTATCTGGTTCGACAGTACAAACTAATTATTTTATTTTTTTGGAGTTCGCAATCAAAATCGTACCCAGACTGCGTGAGAATGTTGACGTCGTTGTTGACCCTCCATGTTGGCGCCAAATTACCCCTCGGAGGAATATCTTATCTTTATATCCCGTTACCCTGATTTGAAGCTACACAACTTCCTGTTCCACAATAACAGAAAAGTCTCGAAAACTACGATAATACGAACCTTCTGTTAAAAAGAAATAATGATGTAAAAACTCCAAAAACTGTAGCTGAGAGAAGCAAACTGTGAGCTGTAGTTGCTCGTGACTCACTCCAGTGGTGGGAAAGTGGTATGACGGGGTGGTTTTTGTGACAGTTTTTCAGTCTTTTGTTTTCATGCTCATGATACATTGGTGTCTATAAGAACGATATGTGGGAATATCAATGATATTTATACGGTAAATTCACATTTATTATTACATATTACATTTGTTATGATTCCACTTCACTCAAGATCATTTTCAGTACATGCTGAGAGGTAATGGTGTTTACATTCTTGTTCATAAACACAGCGGTGCGTCCGTCTCCCCGCGTCTTACCCACGTCCAGGTTTTTCATTTCCCCTCCGAGCGTTTAATCATGTCAGCGTGATTTCCTCAGGATTGCAGAACATAAGAACCGTGATTGGAAAACCCGCCTGCATGTGTCCGAGCGGCTGAAAAATCCAAACAGCGTTGATCCCTGCTGATCGGACTGGAATAGATTACTGGACGTCTAGACGCCAAAATAAGAGCCTGGAAAATTGCATCTGCCGAACCTCGTCAACAAAACAGGAGCTTTTGTTTTTTCTCCGTCTGTAAACACTAATAAAAACCTGCTCTCGCCGGATATTGCGAGACGGTGAAAGTGAAGAAACGCTGGCAGAGAAAAGGTTTTGACTCCTCCTCCTCCTCCTCCTCTTCTTCCAGCTTAAGGGAGCGGGAGGAGAAAGGCGGCTTTAGAACATGCGGCGTAATCTGATTCTAACGGGGGGCAGTGAGGACACGTTCAGCATTACTCTTAAGTTGTTTACGTCAAATCTGCGGCGCCTCTTTGAAATCCACCATCGTCGGACGTGCCCCGAAACCGCAAAAAAAACATTTTGAAAAAAAAAACAAACAAAAAACAACTCAGCATTTCCGCCGCTGCACCTCGGCCCCCGCAGACCATTCCCCACGTCTCGGGTCAATCATGGACTTCCTGATGAATTCCTGCTCACGCAGCTGATCAGTATTCAGCTCGCTGACTGTTGTTGCCCTTGCGGGTTTGAAGAGCTGCGGCTCCGCTCATGATGTAAAAGAGGATTTTTTTTTAGCGTGTGTGTGTGTGTGTGTGTGTGTGTGTGTGTGTGTGTGTGTGTGTGAGTCACAGCCGGGAGCCCAAAGTGTAGGAGCTAGGAATAGTGTGTATTGTGCAACAGCCAGAAAGCAGCAGAGACGCTCCAACAACAACAACAACCTGGACACCAGACTCCTGTAGACATAGATCCCATAGATCACACTTCCTGTGTCTCTGTCTCTGTCTCCGTCTCCGTCTCACACTCTGTTCATCAAACCTACCTCGCAGCCCGCCGACAGGAAATGGCCATATATAGGCTGTGTTCTGTCTCCGCACTGGAAAGCCTCATACGCTGCCTCCCTCTCCAATCGGTGAGCTGTTTCCATAGCAACAGCACTTTGTTTCCCTGGGTGGCAGGAACAGGGGGAGACGGGAGTGGGGCGATGGTGCTGGATGTGAGATGAGGCCAGGAAGGAAGTGGAGATGAGAGGAAACCCAGCGGCAGGAGAATGAACGCGAGGGTCATTTGGCTTTATGGCCGATGAAGTTGTTGTTGTTGTTGTTGTTGTTGTTGTTACGTAAAAACCCGGTTCTGCCTGACTCACCTGGCTGACTGTCTGTCTGTCTGTCGGGCGGCAGCCGTGGAAATGTAGTAAAAAAAGAGCCGGCAGCCACTCGGGCCACAGAGACGTGCGGGGCGGCTCGCCTCTGTAAATAGTCTGCGGGTCGCCGTGGTTACCGCGGCCGGCCTTTTAACTCCGGACCAAACGACTCCGGCATCCGACCGGATGACGGAGAGATGAGAGCACGAGGCCCCGAGGTGAATTAATAAGAAATGCGTCCACTTCCTGTTACACACGCTCTTTATGTAACAACCAGTCACTCTGGTCTGCATGTTACAACTGAGAATGTTTCACAAGGAATGTTTATTTTTGTTTTTTTACGAAGTTCAACGTCACAGTAGCTCTATTTCTGCTAAAACACTCGAATGCCAACGCTGCCTATCTTTTACCCAGCGACCCGATGGCAGCCATCGCTGATTGGTGTAAATCAAGATGGATGACACGTCTCTGCTCCATCTTGTTTTTGTTTTTTTTAATGAAGCCAAAGTATCTGTGACCCAGGTGCAAAAAGAAACCACACGTTTACCCCAGGTCCAGTGTGATACTACCAATAAATAGATGGATGTTTATGACCTATACCGCACACAGCCACAAGGGGACGATCCAAACGTTTTGGCCGCATCATACATACTCAAGATACGATACACCTTAAAGGTGCAGTGTGTAGGATTTAATGAGGCTTGCTGCAGCTGAATACCTCTCTCTGCCAAATTGAACCAAATCACGCAAACTGGACTGTTCCATCTTCAAGAGACTCGACACAAACATTCCATCGGAAAGATGATGTCATGACCTAAGTATTAGAAAATTCACACGTTACAATGCATGACATCATCACAGCTCATTTGAGATCGAAGAGAGAAGCGCCCGTTCTCACTTTCCACATGTTTCAGAAATGTAAACGTTGCGCCGACGTCGCCGAACTTTGACCTTGAACTTTGTCCTTAAAAAGGCAAAATGTCGATACACGTCAGCAGCCAGGCGCTTATTAATAATCCATCCCATCTGTCACAGGACTAATGGAATAACTGAGACGACTCGGCCACATGTGCCACTCGCACCGCTGGGACTCGTCCAAATCCCCAAAGTGCCTCAGTGCTGAGATCAGGAGAGAGAGAGAGAGAGAGAGAGAGAGAGAGAAAACAAAGAGACGAAGAAAGACAAA
>JAFBJT010112272.1:0-10438 GCA_016785325.1 Chascanopsetta lugubris | reverse complement strand
AAGATGCTGGAGGCCTCCTGTCATTGGTGCCGGTTTATTAAAGATCACACAGATAAAAACATGTATAATCTATATGTCATTTATTTCACCGGGTGAAAGCTGAGATTAAAATGTCAGCAGCGACCGCACTTCATTCGTGACACGCCCGAACAGTGGACCCGGTAGTTTCCTCATACTGTCCACTGCTCCAGCTCCTGTTTGCAGTGCCTGGAATGATGAAAACCATGAAACCCTCTGTAGAGTGACTGGTTGACTGCCCCCAGCTGGTGGGAGGTGGAAACATTCAAGCATATACACACAGACTAAAATGTCCTGATCATGGTTTGAACCACACCTGGGCAACACACGGCCCCCGGGCCAGAACCGGCCCGCGCGGTGGTTCGAAGTGGCCCCGCCAGGTGAAATACAAACTGCACGGTTTTATATGTAAAGCTAGAACAGGATGGATTAAAAAAATGACCTCCGTTTCCTGCGTGCGTGATTCTGTCATGCTTGATGTTGACGTGACCGTAGCAGGTGGAGTGGGTGGAGATTTTCATTTGTATTGATATGGATGGATGGATGGATAGATCAATAGATGGATAGATCAATAGATGGATAGATCAATAGATGGATGGATAGATAATAATAAAGGGCTTTTAACTAGAAACACATTCTACACCCATTGGACCCAGTGAAGGACGGGCACATCATTCAATGCTATTTTTAGAGCTTCCCACCACAACATATTATGGTTATAAAACTCTCTCTCTCTCTCTCTCTCTCGCTCTCTCTCTCTCTCTCCCTCCAATAAGCTGTACATTGGAATTGTATCATCAGCTTCTTCGTGAGCAGCTGAACGAGCTGCAGGAGTGAGAACCACTAATCACCCACACTCCCTCCATCTCCCCTCAGATCCCGCCCCGCTGACACCAGGCGACCGTAGCGCTCCATTTAGTCTTTCCGCTGCAGGTTCACACGCCCCCTGGTGGTACCGAGTTAGCAATTGAAAAATTTAGCTACTTTGCTGATTAAGCCGAAAGCGTAGGTATTTTAGGTATTGCAGGAGTTTCCTGGTAAAGCTCATTCCAGCTGAGTTGTGGCCTTGAAGCGATGGCAGCGTCTACCTGTGTGTGGGAGCAGTGGTGTGTGCTGAGTGAGTGTGTGCAGCGTGACCACTCCCCCATGTGTGACCCGAGAGCACTTTTCTCAGCAGGGGGGGGGTGAGGTTCTATAGGAGGTGATAAATCACTGCTCTGCAGGTAAACATGTGAACACACACACACACACAGACTCACACACACACAGACTCACACATACACAAAGAGCACCTTGTTTGTTCCCTCATGAGTGTGTTAACTGCTTCGGGGAAATACTGATGTGTGTTATTTTGCAGTTTGTGCTCTGAGTCAGTGTGTGTCTGACTGTGTGTGTGTGTGTGTGTGTGTGTGTGTGTGTGTGTGTAGGGGCGATTAAATGGATCAGTTACAGCTCTCATCAGAGCACACTTATAGCTCCAGTAGTCAGTTTGATGTGCACCTGTGTGTGACCCTGACATGTGACAGGGGTCATTCTGCTCTGGGTGCTCACACAGCTGCGGCAGCAGCAGCAACAGCCGGAGAAGCAGCAGCAATAGCAGCAGCAGCAATAGCAGCAGCAGCAATGGCAGCAGCTGATCCTGGTGCACTGAGGTGAGTGGAAATCTCACGATTTCTAACGGGGTTTACCGCTGAGCTGCTGGTGGATCCGAGCAGCAAAAGCCCTTGTTGTGTGACGTGTGTCAGTGGGACTGGAGACAGACAGTGTTTGCTACAGAGCGGGAGCAAAGCACACGTGTCACCATCACCATCAGAGGCCTAATGCTGCTTCATCTCCTGCAGCACGCAGATTATTGTTTTAATCCTTGTTTGTTTGTTTGTTTGTGAAATGGAACGTGATGAGACGAACCCAATCAGTTCTGGCATTTTCTTCAAGATTCAACATTTTTTGTTGTCACTTAGAAACTCGTGTACAAAAAAACTGCTCCATGTAGCAGAAAATACACAAGAATATTTACTTGAAAGGAAAAAGATGTACATCCATAAACTGCTATGGACCTTTTAAAGGTTTAATATGCAGGATTTGGTGACACTCTGTCTGCCCTAATTTCATATTCTCAAACACAAACTCTATTTAGTAGTAACACACTACTAGAAACCAGCATTTAACCTCAACCCACCCGACCTCGCCTCCTCTCGTCATTCGAGTGGCGTCGCGCCGTTCTGAAGTTGCAGGTCGCGTCTGATCTGCCACTTTAACAAGCCATGAGAGAGAGACTGTAGTTCAGAGTAACACTGAGCTGTGCAGCTCCAGCAGCTTTTGAAGTGATGAGTCGAAAGTCAAAAAGTTTTCCTGAAAACCCTTTAAACAGACTTTGACTCGTTCGCCGCCGCAGCCCCGGAGCGCGAGCCAGTTCTATTTCAATCAGGCCCGTCCGAGGTGGTGACCTTTAATCCGCCCACAAACATTTGCGGCGGCGAGACCGTGTGTATCCACTGGAGGGCGGCGACTGGCTCAAAGAGAAATGTTAATGTCCACGTTGAAGCTCCGCCCCCTCGGAGACCTCTCCTCTCCTCCGTGTTGGCTCGGGGGCAGCAGAGTCTGCCTCTGCAGATGGGATCCATATGAAAACAACGTGTGGAGCGACGCCCCCCTCCAGCGCCCACCGTGGTTTCCTGGCCTCGCCTGATTGGTGGATCGATGAGGCGCGTCTGCCTTTAAACGAAGGATTCATTGTTCCACCCGAATCAAAGTGATGATAATAATCGTGGCTGTCAGGAAAATTGAGACTCTGATGCTGCTGCTGCTGCTGCTGCTTTGACTTCATCCTGCCTCTGATTCCCTCGGTGTCTCTGGCCCTGGTGCCTCCCCCGGGCTGATCTCTCTCTCTCTCTCTCTCTCTCTCTGTCTGAGCTGCTGAAGTCTCTCTAACACGGCAGGAATAAGATATTGGAAACCACAGCAATTTTATAGTCATTGCACATTCCTTCAACCAGAGAACCTTCTTTTAGGAAGAAGAAATATTAATATCCCAGTACTTTCATACAGCTTCACTTCGATGCCTGGATGCTGTCTAAAAAGGGGAACTGGTGGTAAATATTGTGATAGACATGCTGCAATGTGTTTTTATGTATGTACATAATCTAAAGTTCCAGTGCGTAACATTTAGAATACATTGATACGTTGAATGAAATTGAATGGAAATGTAACATTTACATTTGCCTGAATATATGTATTATTTCTTTCATCACCCTTAAATGAGCCCTTCATATTTATATTTCACTTCCGGAGCCTTTCTATGGAGGCCGCCATTTTTTTAAACAATAGCCCCGAATGGACAGACCTGAACCCATGATAACTGAAGGCTACAGTCAGTTCTGCTAGATGCTTGGGAAGGGTGAGGTCACTGTTACTTGAGAATGAGCTTTCATATTTCTCACATTTCATCGAGGCGGCGGCGGCCATGTTTTAGGTTGCAACCTCACCACTAGATGTCAGTCAATCCCACATATCGGTCCTTTAACCTTTAACCTTTAACCTTTGACCTTAATCTCAGAATCCTTATATGCCTAAAATGTCACATCGTGATGAAGTCACCCAAAGAGTCGGCAGTTCCCTCAGTCGTGCCCCAGGGGTCGAGGGTGAGTCGACTCTTAATCATTATAAATTCGGTCCCGGGCTCCTGGCCTCAGCGGGCTACGGCCTCTTTAGGCGAGATAAGAGAAATGATTAAAAGTGTGATGTCCTGTGAATGTGTGTGAATGAATGAGTCGTACTTTGAAGTGCTTCCAGTGGAGGATGAGATGAGCGGAGCTCCATCTAAATACATCGAGTCCGCCATCGTTCACCAGCCCATCAGGAAAGATGTCGGCGCCTGAAGCGGAGACTCATATGAGCACTCACATCCATTCATGTGAATCACTTTAAAGGTGCAGTATGTAAGTTTCCCGGGGCGCCGTGGAAATGTGGTGCGTTGCCCGGAGCAGGTGGCGGCGGTAGTGGCTTGTCGAGAGGAGCTTCCGCTATTACTGTGTCTGCACGACAAGATATGATGATGTAATGTCCTCTGAGCACAGCTCTCACTGCTGCAGGGCAGAGTGAACGCTGCAGAGAGTGATGACGGCCCCCCGGGGTCCGGGCTGGTTAGCATGTCGGGGTCAGCGCCAGGAGAAGAAGAGGGGCTCTAACAAAGAGTGAAGCTTTTACCTTGGAAGTTTGTCAAAGTGGCCAAAGGAAGGAAGGTTTTCAGGCTCAACTCCAAATAGAAAATCAAGTCAAGACACTGGTGAGTGGTATTGGTTTTAAAGGGGGGATACAAACGCCAGGTGTTGCTGGTTAAAAAGATTCATAACCAATATTTAGCACAAATTTGCACCTGATTACAAATGAAAACATTCCAGTCAAGATGGAGAGTCTAGATTTTCAGCAGCTCAGATAGAATTTAATGTAAGTGACCAAATGTTTATGCAGCTGAAGTATCACACTTTGTAATCGATTCCAATCATTCTGATGAAACGTTGATTGATACTTGGCAAAACTCCAGTATCGACCCATCAGCCAGTATCATCTCATGCTGAATGACCTTGATTCACTTTTAATGTGACTATTATTTTTCTAGCTTTTGTAGAACCGTCTTTCTTCGCTCCCTTTAAACAACCTGGTTAAAACAGAATGATAGTGTTGATTACAGCTATATAGTCATTTTTTAGTAAATATATATATATTTATATGTATGTATATCGCACAATTTTTCACATGCATGATAGAAATAGAACAAAAAACAACTAACAGTAGAATATGCTAATGTCATATCCCGCTAACCCTGAACCAGTGGAGCTCTGAGGGACTGTCAGATGGTGAACGAACACACCCCCCTCTCTCTCTCTCTCTCTCTCTCTCTCTCTCTCTCTCTCTCTCTCTCTCTCTCTCTCTCTCTCTCTCTCTCTCTCTCTCTCTCGCTCGCTCGTAGCTCCAGGCCTCTGTCTCATTGCACCTCCTCTCCCATTCCTCAGCGCTCTAAATGAGGCTTTGCTGCAGAGCTGCCTGCTCTCGCCCGCCTCACCTTGTTTGGTGGTGATTTCCCACCTGAGCGAGGGAGGACGGATGTTTCAGCCCATTTGTGTAAAATCATCTGATGTTATTAAGTCGACCCCTCCTGGGCGGCGAGAACAAGCAGGTTGAGGCCGACCAGTTCCCTTAAAGCCCGAGCTCTCGGCTCCAGGGGGCGACGATGAGAAAGCAGCGAGTGAAGGTCGAGCATATTGTTATTTACATATTGCTGCTGTGTTACGTAAATACTGCTGTCGGCTGAAAGTTCGATATCTTCCACATTCCTGTGATTACAGAGAGTGATCAATTTTGTTTCCTATCACAGATATGTAAATCCATGATAACTTGTTGTTGTAATAAAAATTGCAATATCGCTTTGATATGCGGTAAAATACGGCGTTTGAGCATCTGTATTGAAGACATTTCATAATTATGGTTATTTAGAATAACCGGAGCAGAGGCAAATGACACTATGTTTCCATTTCTATGCAGCGAAATGAAGCATGAATCGTATCGGCGAATCGGTTTTCCAATAAACAATCAGCAAACAAGCTGCAGAGGCAGCTCCAGCATCTCTGCTGCTTCTGCTGCAGCCAATGACAACGCACAGAGTTAAAGACCATCGGCTGCAGACCAGTCATACGTCATGTGTTTATATTCCCATTTCAGTTTGATAGAGCCGTTGAAAGCTCAAATGCCAAAGGACACTGAAACACCCAGTGGCCCTGGTCGACCAGTAGAAACTCTGGATCCTCTCTCTCTCTCTCTCTCTCTCTCTCTCTCTCTCTCTCTCTCTCTCTCTCTCTCTCTCTCTCTCTCTGCCTCTGCCTCTGTCTTTTGGGCTATTTGTTCAGAGCAGCAGCAGCAGAGCTGCTCCAGAGATGCTGTTTGATTCACACAGGATCAAAAGCTGCCTCTCACATCTCTGCTGCTGCTGCTGACGGGGGGGAGATATCCAGGGTGCAAGCAAGACACGCACAACAAAGGGGGGCAAAGTGAGGTGCGGTGTGCACACATCTGAGCTGAGAGCACACAGGGATACACAGCGCAGAGCTATAGGTGCTGCTGGTCGTCCGCTGCAACTTTGACAAAGAGCTCGAGTGAGTTTTGAGCGGATGTCTCGAAACTCTCCAGAGTCCATTGTGCTGTTGTCGATCGTTGGGTGACGTCCAGACTTTTCCCAGTGTGTAGCACTAGATTGTTGCATGTGTGGATGCACAGGAACACAACTCTCTCTCCGCTTTCAAGGGAGGAAAAGCACTTTGGCAAAAGACGAAGTAAAAAAAAAATAAAAAAAAACTGCGACGTCTCTGGAATCTATTTAGACGACTTCATTTAATACGACAGAGGAGGTTCAGTGGCTCGGGTCCAATCTCTCGTCTGCTCCTGGAAGTGGCCTTGATGGTTTTTGAAAATATATATAATTATGTTGTCATCCTGCCCGCTCATAGCACCCCCAGTGTATAAGGACGGACAGGGCATCTCCAAGATACAGCATTACACCGCTGCCAGTTGGAGCTGAGGTCGTCGTCGTTATCTTATTGGTTAAATACCACTTTGCATCTTAAGAGTACAGCCTGGGGGGGTTTGTGAGTCAGGGTCGTGCAATTGATGTCAACAGAGCTGTCCTCCCTGCACCGTCTCCTCCACTGGGCGTCAAGGGGCATGTTCGTGTGTCGTGAAACCGCCGGTAGGAGGGCGCCGGGGATGTACTGACTCCATGTAATCAAGGGACTCCACCTGGTAATACTTTGCGTAGGAAGTCAATGCGTCAACGTATTGATCCCAATCAGCCCTTTGATCCTGTGTTGACATTGAACGGTTGCACTGAACTCACCATCATGTGTCAAGTGGATCCGCTCTCACTTGCAGAGGCGAATGCTGGCGCCCTGTTGGCTGCGCAGTGACTTGTGGCTTCATGCATTTTAAATGATGTTCTGTAATTTGCGCCCCCCCCCCCGTGCTTCGCTCTCTCCTTCCATATCTCCGCTCGCCCCCCCCCTCGAATATTCCCCACTTGTCTTCATCTCCGATAATTCTTCACACCACCACGCAGCCGCCGGATGCAAATGTCCGCGCGCTCTGTTTGTGTTTACTTCAACACGTCGCTGAAATGTAAACATCTCGGGCAAATTGGATTCGGTAAACACTCTCCCCTGCCAGCAGCGAGCGGGCGAGGTTGGCGTGGTCCGAACCCGGCTCTCTCACTGTCTGTTTATTGGCTCAGGGTAAATAAGGGAGCGTCTGCGTGTTTACCTGCAGCCGAGGTGCACGGACCTAATGGTTTCACCTGGTGTCAGCGCCTCAAATAACCTGCAGGCGGATAAACACAGATCTCTGCAGTCTGCATCCCTGCTAACACACACACACACACACACACACAGACACACACATGGCTGAGCTGCAGGGATGTAACACAACATGTAGGACAAAGTGCAGAAAGCAAACAGATGGAGGATGAGAGCGCAAAGACGGAGACGACACGGAGACACAAACAAAGACACGAGGGGACAAACAGGGATCGAGGCAGAGTGTTTGCCACGTATACATCTTTGGGTATAAACTCGTCACGCTCGCTAATCCCTTTCCTCACCACCTCCACATGCCCCAGAACTCGCTCTCTCTCTCTCTCTCTCTCTCTCTCACACACACACACACACACACACATGCTCACATCAAAGCCACCCCCAACCTGCTATTGCTTTCCTTTCAATTTATGGGGGACGTTGTTCATGTCTGCGTGTTATTTTTCATAAGCCTTGGTCTCTACTGTCACTGTAGATTCACATTCAAAGCATTTCTCTTCACTTATGCACTTAGCTCATTTCACACAAGCACACGCACAACCCATGTCGTCACAACATGGGAAGCCATGGCTCTGCTGAATGATTTACCGTGAATGATGCATACAAACAAAACCTGTTCTTTAGGCGATGGATAAACTATAGAAATGACCCGTATCAGACCCTGATTGATTCTCCGCCTCACACAAACAGCTGTGTGCCCTCGGGTTGGTTGTAATCTGCTTCAGACCCATTTTGCTTATATGATGACATTATTCCTTATATCTGTCTCATGCATGAATAAAGGGCTAGTGTGTAAGATTCAAATATGCAAAACGTGTGTATGGACATTGCTGCGCTGTAGGCCGGTCCATCATTACTGGGACTGCAGACACAGGAAGCAGGATTCCCACAGCTTCATGTCTTTGTTCAAGCGCAGACTCTCTCTCACGCAAACTCAAAGCAGATCATTTATAAAACAGGATTTTTTGCAACATGTAACTGTTGTAAAACAATGCACTGTAGCACAGGTTCCTGAGTGTTAGGGACACATCCTCTCTCCCCCTGTAGCTGCAGTGTCCCACTTTTAGCGACTGAGGACCTTTGTTTCATCATTCCCTCCTCTTTTATTTCCTCCCGCTCTCTCTCTCTAACAAAGGCACTATCGCTCCAAAAAAAAAAGGTAATGGGATGAAGTAAAAAAGTCTCATTACTGACTTTTAAAACTTACTTTGCTTCGGAAACCTTCACTAAGGACCATCGTTACAAGAGAACAAAACCCGCTCCTGTTCCCACTAAACGTTCATTAAGTGTCCTCATTAATTTACTGTGGTGCTTTAAATTCTGCTGGTTCTAATGTGGAGGCTGACAATGTGAGAATCGACTTCACTTCCTGTTTGCCTCATTTAAAGAAATACATTTCAGAGGAATGAAGCAGGAATTGCAAGATTACATGATACATGATTCTACTAATTGTGTATGTATATATATATATATATATATATATATATATATGGCTCGGTGCTTGAATGGTGGAACATAGAAAGGGTTGGAATCTCTGATGTATACACGTACCAGCCACCAGGGGCCGATTAGTTTGCCCTGGCCTTCCTTTCTGAGGTTGCCCTCGTCTCATCCATCTTCATATATTACGGTGCACGGCTTCCACCCAGGGCTCCACACTCTCCTCCAGTGTTGACTTCAGCCACAGATGGAGAGCATCACCTTGATGTCTGCACTGATCTCGCTCAGAGGTCACAGATAATGATCAGAACAGTTTCTACACAGAGGGGGGGGGCGCAAGAGAGAGAGAGAGAGAGTAGGGGTCTCCACTTCAACCACCGTCCACCTCCCCCCGCCTCAAAGCCGCAATTACTCCCTGTGACTGCATGCCTATGAATAATGCAGAGTCCTGCGTTTGCATGTGTATCTGTGCGCTGACATGAAAGCAAAGGGGCAAAGGTTCCTGTGAACGATCAAAGCTGAGCTGGAATGTTAAAAAACAAAACAAAAAAACAACAACTGCAGTGAAGCCACACAGCAGCCGAAACAGCACAGTGTTTTGCAGTGGTCGTCCAAAATGCGCGTAATCACTGACCTCGCGTAACCTCACGGGATCTCACCTCTCAGCTGTCGCTATTATCCGCCGGCGCGAACACACTTAAATACTGTTCATGGAGGAGCCGATTCTTTCATTTATTTATTTATTTTTTATGTTTTTGCCCTGAGGCTCCTCTGACGCTGCAGGGAGATGTTCAATCCTAACGAGGCTCTGGGTGATAATTAAAAGACTACATGATATATACCATACTTAAAAAGTTAATGTCCGGCCTCATGGTGAAATGGTTCCCAGGCCAAAATTGCGTCCGGTGGCACGGAGATATAACCCCCCCCCCCCCCCCGGAGATATACCCCCCCCCCCCCCCCGTGCTGTTGTGATCAGTAAATCATGCGGCGGCGGAGTCGACTGTCACGGGGGCCATCGCTTGATGGATGGCGCTGTATTTCATCTATACGGCGTACATCTCCTCCCGCGATCCGTTATCCTCACACTCACTTCACGGAGTCGCCCTTCTCCTCCGCCGCCCACTCTCTCGCTCGCTCTCGAGTGATCTTCAGCCCGATGACACCGGCGGCGTCTGAGCGTGACCACGCCGTTACAGTCTGACGAGCGCCATTTACATCAAACATAAACACCGTCGCGGTTTTCAAGAAAAAAAAAGTAACCTTTTCTAGTTTACACATCGTAAGATGCCTTTAATGTCAAAGTGAATGTATTTTACACTCACTCCTCACTGACATTTGTAAAGTGTCGTCCTCTCTTCTTCTTCCAGTGCCCAAATATTACAGAGATATGGGGTCAAATCAAAAGAGAGAGTACTATGTTCAAAGGTAAATGACGTCATCATGTTGATCGCCACCTGGTGGCCGGCTATAATACGCATATACGCTGTATCAATGCCTCTTTAATCTGCAAAAATGATTTCAAATTCATTTCTGCCATTTTAGTGATTCATAATTTCAAGTGCTAATTTAAAGGAGATTAGTTTAAAAAAAATCCTCATTCTGTCCCCCGCTCCACTTCCTGC
>JAFBJT010112269.1:7653-46345 GCA_016785325.1 Chascanopsetta lugubris | reverse complement strand
AAAACGACCATTTTTGTTTCCTACAAAATATTGGAAGTAGCGACACCAAGTGGTGAAGTCACAGGCTGCACCTCAACACCTGTCAAACAATGACTTCCTGCTCTCTCTCTCGCACTCTCTCAGCCTCACTTCACCGTCACTGAAATCCTATAGAACAAAAACATACTTTCTGAATCTGTATCTGCTCCTAAAATGTATTCAGTCTATTTTAAATCTCCACATTGTCCTACTTCCTGTAACTGTGCCTCTGTTTCCTCCCCCCAACCACCACCACCCCGCCCTTTCCCCCTGCAGCAATGTAACGACGTGGGCCTCATGGCGTATTTAGGAACCATCACCAAGACCTGCAACAGTATGAACCAGTTCATCAACAAGTTCAACGTCCTGTACGACAGACAGGGCATCGGCCGGAGGATGAGAGGACTCTTCTTTTGAGGCGGCGCTGAGCTGTGAGCTGAGCCAGAGACAAACAAGCACTGCAGTTTATTTTCTCTGTCGTTGTTTTTTTTTTCTTCTTCTATGGTTTGTTTGTTTGTGTTTTGCTCGGCTAAAACATCCACACACCCACAGTAGCTTTTTCAGACCCGTCAACTCTGGTCATTCACGACCTCCCGAGTGTCAGAATGCACTTAACCGGAGATCACGTTCAAACCCGCTCAGCAACACACAAGTGAATCCACTGCACATGATGGTTCTATGTTATTTTGCCCTGTTTGTTTTATTGTTACATGTTTCTGTAATAAATGATCTGCTGATTTTCTTCACGGGACTTTAACGCGTGTCCTTCCTGAATTAGGAAAACACACCTCGTAAAAACTTTTTTCGGGTGTTTTTTCTAAACGAGCCAATGAAAGTCGCAGCGTGGCTTCAGCTGCAGGTTTATTGTCGGCGTGTTTGCACTTAGCTCGGTGTTTGAAGTGCTGCCCCTGCTGCTCGAGCGCCTAAGGGCGGGTGGGTTGTGGGAAGTCGGGTAAAGGTGGTAAAGGAAGTGGGCGGAGTCATGGACCGCGGGGTCGGGGGCCTGAACAGTCAGCGTTTATACGAGCCCCCTGTGTCCTGCATGTAGACTTTACAGGTCTGCATGTACCTGCCATGTGGCAGCCCGAGGAAACTACTTCCTGTTTGTTGCAAAGTCGTCAAAACATTGAAAATACTACAGTTTTGTCACATTTATTAGTCCCAAAAAAAAAATTACATGCTGATGGTTCTAACACACATTGGAACTTATCACTGCTTATGCACAGTTAAAAATGGCTGTTGTGCAGCTCATGCAGAGTCTTGTGTTTCCTCTGACGCCTCCTCCTCCTCTTCCTCGTCCTCCTCCTGATGGAGTTTCACTGACTGGCCTCCGCAGCCTCGTCCGCAGGGTCGGCGGGGTCCGCCGGCTGCGGGTACTTGAAGCGAGCCGGGTCGTACAGCTCATCCCGGGGGTCGTAGGGCATCATGAGGTACGGATAAGGGAAGACTTTCATTTTCTTCTCGATGGGCGCCGGGGGCACCCGTTCCTCCACAGGCGGCGGCGGCGGCGGCGCCTCCTCCTCTTTCTTCTCCCTCACGGGCGGAGGCGGCGGCGGGACCATGACCTTCCCCTTGACAGGCCGGGGCGGGTGGTCGATCAGGCAGTCGGGGTCCCAGTAGGGGTCGCAGTCGTACTCCATGCCCTTGAAGATGCGGATGGGGGCGGGGAGAGGCTTCTTGACGAGGACGGGCGGCGGCGGCGGTGGCGGGGGAGCGGGAGCGGCCTTCATGGGCGGAGGCGGAGGAGGCTGAGGCACCGCCACGGGGGCGGGGGCGGCCTTCTGGGGGGTGCAGTGGGGGTGGTAGCGGGGGTCGCAGAGCACCGGCACGGCCCCGGCGGGCAGGTAGACGATGTGGGGTTTGCAGAGAGGGTCCTTCTTGTTGCACAGGTAGAGGACGTCAGCCTGGGAGAGGGAGGGAGCCGGGGGCAGAGGTGGGGGGCTGGTGGCCTGGGGCTCGGGGGGCTTGGGGACCCCCTTCATGGGCGGCGGAGGGGGGACGGGCTTGCACTTCTTGTCCGTGGCCGGGTCGCACATGATCATGGGGACCCCCAGTTTGCTCTGGAAGTAGGGGGCATCGGGGCCGTAGGTTTGTTCCAGGTACCTCATCTGCTGGTAGAGCATCCGCAGTTTGTCGATCTCATAGAGCTGAGGGGGAGGAGTCAAAGTAAAGGGCGGACGCGCTCGTTTATATCTTCAGAAACCACCTTTATAGCTTCATGCAAACTGCATTCGTCTACGATTTCCACGTGTTACAGCTCCCTTTTTTATTTTGGAATGATTTTTTTTTTTTTAAGTAATGTATTAGATATTAAATTGTTACAAGACGCAAGATATTCAGAGGACCGCCCCCAAATGATGACTTTTTATACTTGGTCAGACCGAGGCCTGTGGGCCAAAACAGGCCCGACGGGAGGTTTCGCTCCGGCTCAGTCAGAGTGAGACTTTGCAAAGTGTAAAAGTAACGGAGGAGACATGAAGTGTAAATTGTTCAATAAAAATGAGCAGTCATTTCAAATGTGTCCACTGGGGGAGGACAAATACAACACAGTCAAGCGAGACAACTCTTCAAGCTGGATTGTGTAAATGATAAAGAATAGTACGTAAGAGATTTCAGGTTCATTCAGATTATTTCAATGGATGGACATGGAACCTTTGAACAGACCAATGGGCGGAGCCTCATTTGAGAAGCTGGCTTCATGAGTGAATATCAGTGATTTTTAAAAGCACGTCCGTGCTGCTCTCACCCCCTCGGTGTGTCCGATGCTGCTGTAGTATCTGTAGTAGGACTGGAAGTCGGGGTTTCCTCTGTACCACCACTGGTCCGCGTTGCGTTTGGGTCTGGAATGAGTCAGGAAGCCGTTTGCTCTCTCTGAGTCGATGTTAAAGTGACGGACAGGAACCATCTCTGTGGACACAACCGTTCAGAACTTTGATTTTATTTTGAAAAGATTGAAGAGAAAAGTGAGCTTTGAAAAGATGGAGGATGAAATGTTCTGCCGAATAAAATCCACTGTTACCGTCCTGCTTGATGTCAGTCAGCAGAGATTTGGTCTCCATGAGTCCTGGAGGAAGGTCATGGAATATTTGTTCGATTTTAATATAACACTAAAAAATATATATATGTGTTTTTAAAAGTTGAACAATGAACTGAAACTGACCTGGGAGCAGCATCAGGCAGCAGAGAGCTCCCACCGGCCAAAGTGTCGAAGGCATCTCGAACAACTGGAGGAAACATAAACCTCATTAGAATGGAGAATCTATACACAATCAAAAAATACTTTGTTTTAAAGTTGAGATTTGCTGAAATAAATAAATGGGTCAAATACATACAATATATAAACATGGCATAAAAGGTATAAAAATGTCATTCTGGCTGTGCAACACAAATATAACAGACAAGAATACTGATACATGCAAATACATTAGTGGACATCAAGGAAGACAACAATGACAATCTATAATTCTGTTAAATCTGAAATGTAATCATTATTTTTTAATACAGCCAAACTAAACAAGAACAAAATATAAAACAATAATAAAAATGAGTTACACCACGTTATGTATCTTTCTACCTGAATAGTAAAGAACAGCTCGGTGACACTCACCTGACTCAGGAGCCCGTGTTCACTGCCCCCACAGAGCACAGTGGGTTAAATACACAACCCAGCTTCAACCACACTGAAACATCAGCTGCCCTCCAATAGGATCCAGCCGACCCCGAGACCAAAACTCTAGGCTCCGCCCCCTTCTGTTTAATACCCGTTTAATATGAGGCCTTTGGTGCCAATTAAGGAAACAAAGAGGCCCCTGGACCCGAGCAGCAGAGTCATTAAGAGACCAGACTTCAAATGGAAACTCCCCCATTAAGTGTGTATGAAAAGCATCACCTGCTGGGACCACTGCTACCGTGGGCAAAATACTGCCGACTCATCTCATCTCAGCGACACGGCAAAAAAAAAAAAAAAAAAATGTAAATAAGTCAAACAGTCCTGGGAACATCTGCTTTTCTTTGCCCCGACACGTTCGATATTAAAGCGTTTAAATTCACATCTGCATTCTTACAGCACGGCGTCACTCAGGATATATGGTGGGACGCGGCGCTGAAGTCGTCATTACACTATTTCAATCATTGTTATAGAGGCGATGATCCATGGTGATGACACATGGGGGAGTCTGTTTCCCCAGAGGCTGAGATACTGCGAGTTAAACCTGCCCGGACCACCTGGATCTTATTTTACCGCCGTGCCGGTAAAAGCTGGTTTTACGTGACGCTGCCATTATTAAGATTCTCGAGAGGCTACACAAGATCAGGAATATCGCACTGCTGAGACGGTATTAGAGGAAACGGATTATTATTATTATTTTTTTTTAAGTTTCAGTATGTAAAGTTTCTGAGGATTTCAGAATACAAATGACTTATTGAAAAAATAATAATTTCTAAATTCCACTGTATAAAGCAATTGGGATGCCACTTTTTAAACAGCAGTGTATCTCTTAACATCATTAATCACATCCAATGTTAACAAACAGAAAACACTGTTTACATTAAAAAAATTTAAAAAATCTTGCATCCAACCACAAAATTTAATGAGTTCCTTCTTGGCACATTTCCAACTCTTCCACCCTGGAGCCTGTACAACAGAGGAATGGTTTTACAGTTTGTGTGAAATTCCCTTTACAGGACTCAAGAGTTTGATATAATGGTTCCACCTCAATGTTAAAATATTTCCCGTACACTCACCGAATCATCGTGACATTAATTTGATTGTTTACGACCTTTTCAAATCTACAGTGCCCAAGTGGCAGCAAAGTTAACCAGAACAACCCGGTGGCAGAAATGAAGTCAGGCAGCAGCTCGGTGTTCACATGTGCGAGAGGTGTCGGTGAAATCTGCCATTCAGTGACGGCGCAGCTCCAGTCACACGCTGCAGTCAGAGCTCACATTCACAGTTTCAGTTTCAAACCAGAGCTCCGTCCGTCCCACAGCTTTGGAGCTAATGTTGCACATGAGACACAACAAACCCATTACTGAACCATCAATTTATTATAACTAGTGTCACAATAACAACAAGGTTGCGTTCTCTTGCCCGATTTAGAGTGAATCTATAAAAATGTACAGAAATAAATCAGCAGAAGCTCTGAACTGCATCACACGACAACAACAGACATATTTACAAGCGTTTTACTGGCGAATAGGAATCTTAAAACACTTTCAATCTCCAACAGCTGGAAACATCCAGGTTCCGCTCGATTGGATTTACAAAAAGCCGAAGGAGGAAATATAACGAGCCTGAATAGAAGTCTTTAGGGAAATAAGCACAGCACAGCGCCGCCCCCTGGTGGCTGAAGCACGGCGGAGTGGCCCTCAGACGAAAGTGACTCTGGTGCGAGCCTGGTTGACCTGCCACACGTTCAGCTCCTCGTATTCCTCCAGGGCCTCCTGGAACTGGGCGGGGGTGAAGCCGCGAGAGACGCAGCGCTGCTCCGCCTCGGCCATGCGGACCACGCCTCCGGCTCCGCCGCGGCCGGCCACGCCCTCTGTGGCCAGCTCACGCACCAGGGAGAAGATGACGTCAGCCGGGCGCTGGGTCCTGGAGAGGGAGGAGGAGGAGGAGGAGGAGTCAAAGTCTGTTCATTTGTCAAAGACGTCAGCGTGTGCGAAACACACGGAGAATTTGAAATGTTGGTTCTCTTTACCCCATGGTGCATCAACAGAACGGAAAGAACAAAATAAATAAATAAAAACACGAATCAGAAAATCAAAATAGTAATAATAAGAGTTACAAAAAAGAGCGTGCAAAATAAGCTCAACTAAAATGATCCAACTTACACGTAGAAGATAAAAGAAAAACCCGACACCTAAAAATACTGACAGTGCAAATGTAAAAATATCAATATCAAATATAGTGCAACTTCGCCTATTTTAAAAAGGGACATTTCGCCTAAAAATCAATGAGCAGAAAAGGGACTAAACAGCGCAAAGTACCGAGTCGGCATCAAACTTGTATCCACGGGTTTCCTGATTTTCTTTGCTTACGCAGGAAATGCAAATGTTGCGGTGCAGCTCAGAGAACAGTGGTGTGGGGCCGCGAACACACTGCTGCCGTGTGAACATGGCTCCATAAAAAACATTTTAAAACCCGGAGAGGTTTAACGGCTTCCTGCAGGATGCGCCGCTCCCGTTACAGGAATACGAGAGACTCGTAAAAGGCCGGCGCACACCCGCTCTCTGCTGCCGCGCGAAGCTGATTTCACGCCATTTCACCGAGGCACGAGGTTCAGGCGCGAGCACAAACCTGGCGTTGCTGGACTTGTCGGCTTGGAGCGAATCCTTGGACATCTCCATCAGTCTCATGGCCTCGTTCACGTCCTCCTTTTCCACCGCGTCCATCATACGGAGACGGGCCTGGAGGCAAGATTCTAGATGGTTATCGAGGAACGCGGTTATGACACCAAAGAGAAACAGGAAGTGTCGGCGCGAGAGGAGAGTCCATCTTGGATACGTAGGCTGCGCTGTGCCGGCACTGTCAGACCGAGACAAGTGCAATGCCCTCTGGGATGGTCGGCAATTGCCCAAGTCTCCGCCTCTCAACACCAGCTAGTCTCTACAAGATGTACATTTGGACAAAATCTGAGAAAAATGTATAAAACAAAATAAAATTTTTAAAAACCCACAAAGGTCTCGAGACAATTTAAAGGTGCAGTGTGTAAGATTTGGAGGCAACTCGAGGTGAAGCTGCATGTGGTATCCATCACCTCGCCCTCACAAAACATACAGGAGAACCGACGGTCGACTTCAGTCGTTATTAAAACTCTCAAGATGTTTAATACGTCCACTTTGACAACTGTAAAAACATGGCGGCCCCCCCATTGAGAGGACCCACTCCTCACGTAAATATACATTAAGGGGCTCATCTAAGGGCAGTGAACGAGCTTTGTGAGACTTTGTGAGAATCTCACACACTGCACCTTTAAGCATCGGGTTTGAATGAGGGCCACAGTGACGACAGCTCTGCTCATGCTCAGTTTTGCATGGGTTTGCACAGCGGCACTACACGCACACAGGCTGACTGCCCACCCTGCAAAGCTGAGCAGGACCAGGGGAAACCCCTCCAGTGCCAGGACACAGTTGATGTTGCAGCAGCCGTTCAGTAGAAGGTCGCCCCCTTGTGGACATCTCGGTGGAGCTCACTGCCCGGCCGTCTGCCTGAAGTGCTGGTTTTGCAGTAGGTGGATGATGCTCTACCTGCACAAACAGCACTTTTGGCAGCCAGCGGCCGCCACGGAAGCGCGTCATAAATAATCAACCGGGCCGGAGGGAATAAAAAAAAAAAAAAAAGCAGGACGAGCACAATCTGCGGCTCGTGTTTACAATCAACATCCAGCGATGTGACCTTGTCTTCGGTGTGAATCGTTCAGCCCGGCGTGGGAAACAAGTGCTCACATTGCAGTAGGCCAGGTTATCGTCACTACCTGCACTGTAAGCACTTTATCTCACACTGGGCCCATTGACAGGACACGGGGAACCACATCATTCATTTACTTTTGATACGAAACACTCGTGTAAACTTGTCCAGATGTGCGAGTGGACCGGAGTGTGTGTCCTCACCAGGGCGGTGGACAGACGCAGGATGGACAGGAGGGTTCTGGCAGAGGTGAAGGTGGTGTCTTTGCTGACTCGGGCCTCTTTCCTCATCTCCACGTAGGCAGCGGTGATGTAATCAGACAGAGACTCGGGAACCGCCGGCTGTCTCCTCTTGCACACGTCGATGTAACGCCTGCAGGGCCGTGCACTCCCATTATTTAGTTGCCGTTTAACCCCCCCCCCCAAAAAAGTGATTACGAACGAAACGACTCATCACCTCATCAGCTTCATGTCGATGGGCGTGAAGTGAGTGGGCGGCTGGCGGCTGTGCTGGTGGACGTAGGTGATGTGCTGGGCCAGGCGCAGGTCGGCGTCGGCGTCCGGCTTGTCCTGGATCAGCCAGAGGAGGTCGAAACGGGAGAGCAGGGCGGCGGGCAGCTGGATGTTGGCCTCCAGGCTCTTCCTGGGGTTGTAGCGTCCGTAGGCGGGGTTGGCGGCGGCCAGGATGGAGCAGCGGGCGTTGAGGGAGGTCATGATGCCGGCCTGGCGAGGAAGAGGAGGAGGAGGAGGAGGAGAGGCGGGAAAGTTGGAGTTAATGAGAACGTTCCATTCGAAATGAGCGAGCTGTGACTTGGGACGCGTGCTGGTCTTTACCTTTGCAATGGAGATGGTCTGTTGCTCCATCACCTCGTGGATGGCCGTGCGGTCGCCGTCGGCCATCTTGTCGAACTCGTCGATGCAGCAGATGCCCTGGTCGGCCAGAACCAAGGCTCCGCCCTCCAGGGTCATTTCCCCGGTCAGGGGGTCTCGCATCACGGCTGCCGTCAGACCAACGCCAGAGGAGCCGCGACCGGTGGTGTACTGACCTGACGACGACAACAAATAGAAATGTCCAATGAGACGATAGCAATCGTTTACATGTTTTTAAAGCTTTTCACGGAGTAACAAACATAAGACGAGGATCAGCACGTCACAGTTACAACTACTTCACTCTAGTGGCCAAGATTTGACGTTTAAAAAAAAAAAATTTCGCTTTTACTCTGGGTCGCCAGGCAGGTTAATATTTTACTATGGACGCTCTAATGGAAAGAAAATGGCTGACCAGATAAAATATTAAACCAGGTGCAGGACTGTACTCACTGCGAGGAGCCAGACGGTCAATGTAGGACAGCAGCTGGGACTTGGCCACTCCGGGGTCTCCCATCAGACAGATGTTGATGTTGCCTGGAGGAGACGAAGAACAGGCAACACAGGAAGGACGTGACTACCGATGGAGAAAGGCTTAGGATGCATATTTAAAACGCCTCCCCCTCGGCCATGTTTAATGAGCCAGCCGGAGTGTGTGGTGGTGGTTTACACCTGCATTTGCTCGTTTTCGTACATTCTCGCCGTGCAGGGCGGCGGCGTTTGAACAGGTGAGAGCTGCGAGGCGCCGCATTAACAGGCAACAGTGCCACAGCATCACAACAACAAATCTGATGTTTCCACAGTTGTGTATCTTGCAGTGAACATGGTGTACACATCGTCCTCCTCTTGTTGTAGTTGTTGTTTGGGGGGGGGGGGTGGGTGGGGGGGGGGGGGGGGGGGGGGGGGGCAACAGTGGCCAGTGTGTTTACAAACACCTGCCCCAACATTTCCTGCATAGTTTACCTTTGAGAGACAAGCGATTGAAAAGGAAAACCGCAAAGTGTTTTGACATGCCCACACTCACCTCTGATTTTCATGCCTTTGGGCGCCTGCTCCACGCCTCCCACCAGCAGCAGCAGCAGAGCTTTCTTCACGTCCTCGTGTCCGTAGATCTCCGGCGCAATGGAACCGGCCAGTTTCTCATAGAACCCATCGTCTGTGGCAGAGAAATCACAGGCGTCAGTTGCCAGAAGAGAGAGACGAGCACCTGCGTGTGCAGGGTTTCGGTGTCCACGTGGGATGATGCAACTAAAAAAAAAAAAAATTTCAGCCCACACAAGAGACGAGACCCCCTACCTGCAATGCAGCGCATCTCCTCCTCGTTCAGCTCCTCGTTGCCGAGCTCGTCGTCCTCCGACTTGTTCATGAGGGTGATGCTGTGAGCCTCCAGGTACGTTTCGGACAACAGACCCTTCAAGGGGGAAATGGGACATTTCGTGAAGACAAAAGTCTTCGAGACAAATCCGCTGGTGGACTTTCGGTAACTGGTCGAACACTCACCTGCACCGCCTGCTTGAACCCTGTGCGCAGCAGAGGGAGGAAGACCCCTGTGATGGCCACATGGTCTCCGGGCTGAGCGAGACGGGTGTTCTCTCCACGGACGTACACAGACATGCTCCTGGGAATGTTACCGACGGGCACCTGGTCGCTCTGTTTGACAAAATCACACGACGGTGATGAGAGATCTGGTTCGAACCCGCTTCGTCAACAGCGGATGGGATTTTGGTCGAGCACAAGCTCCTCACATGTTCCTGGATGCGAAGCTCCTGGAATTTGACAAACTTGGAGCCTCTGGTCTGCAGGTAGAGACGACCTCCGGATTTGTTGGTGACGCACTCCTGACTGGGACACATGATGAGCGGCATGAAGGAGGGAGACTGGATCTGAAGGAAACCGAGAGAAGAGGTTATTCAATGCGTCAGATAATCTTCAATCTCACTGGATGTCAATCGAAAGGAGTTAAACCAAACTCACTGGTTGATAAGTCTCAGCACCACACTGGTCACACGTGTATGTAGCCACTGCCATCATTGGTTTGACCTCGGTGGCTCGGGTGACAATACCCCGAACCGCCACCAGGTGACCGATGCTGTCGGCTCGGACATCACGCACCACTTTGGGTTTGGACGTGGTGGGGGCTTTGAAATACAGCTCGCTGTTGGGAGGGGATAGGATCTTATGAGTACACATTAAAAGTATTTTGTAAACAAATAATAACATAATTCAAAGTATTCATGGTGGCATGTGATTTAACTCACAATCTCCTCATGAGCTCTGGTGGGTACTGGTTCCGTGGGTCTCTGGTGTCTGCGGGGTCACGACCCCTCTGTTCCATCATCAGCCTGTGCTCAATGTACACGTCCAGGGAATCTTTGGCCACAACCTGAAAATCAGACCATGAATGATGTGATTTTCATAGTGTTGAGAATGCAATGACTTTGCACCCTCCATTCACGACACCCCAAAATACACACGATCCGGCCCCCCCATCTCTTTGTGGGACCAGCTGCGCCGACATACGCACATCTCTCTCTTTGTACTCCGGCAGCAGCTCGTGCACGGCGTCGGCAAACAGGCCGGTGTAGCGCTTGGCGTTCTCGCAGATGCTCTCCACCAACTCGGGGTCCTCCTCTGCCACGTCGTCCAGATCCACAAACAGAGACACCTGCTCTCTGTGGGCCAGAGCCACCTGAGCACACACGGGAAGAATAAGACAAGCCAAGTCACAGTCAGCACCGAGACAAGGGAACCTCAACAACAACAATACATCTGTGCTTGTCACACACATGGAGGGACGAAGGAAAGAGCTTGTACAGATTTATATATAAAAATAAATAATAATAAAAAAAAGGTAACAGCCAACTCCAATAACAATGAGCTACACATTCAATTATGTTCTGCCTTTTTGAACCAAGTCTAAAAATAATATCCCTTAGGCATTGAAGACAGTGTTTTTAGGCGATAGTTGTAAACATGTGAAAGAATTAAGGAAATGCCACAACACAATTAAACAGAATCACCACCACAAATCACAATATTATATTTTATTAAATCCTTCACACTGTACCAAGAAAACAAAAATCAATTCAGAACTATATATTTGTCAACATCTAACAGCAGCCATTTCAAACATAAGAGAAAATGTGGTGGCATTCAATAAACATTCAAGCTCAAAAGGCATTTAGTTTGTCCATTCCGGGCTTCTGTAAAAACATTAAAGCAACATGGCAGCAGGGAGGACCCGGCTCATTCCAAGAAAATGAAAAGAACTGCCAATACATTAAGATCCATCAAACACTCATGACTGAATTAATATTCTTTCTTTTTACTTCAGCAAATGTAAAAAACAAAAAAATGGAGGTACTTCAACATGCATTTGAATTTCCCCTCCACGGCTATTAATAAAGGTAATCTTAATTTTACATACTGGGAGGAGTTAGCACACAATATGAGCTGCAGTTCAAACAGATTGAGACAAAGAGAAGACAAAAATACAACTGGCACAAGTAAGGAAAACGAAATACTGACTCTCAAAAGCACTTTCCATCTTAAATAAACAAATATTGTGTTAACCAACAATCTCCCAGGTGAGGAAAACAACACTTTCTGCTCAAGCTACGCCCATTTGTTTACTATACTCACAAGCTGAACTCCATATTTGAACACCTTCTTCCCATTGTCATCCTCTGTGTAGAACTCCTGCAGGAACCGCTTACATTTCTCTGTGCAAAACATAAACAAAAACACATTTAATGTTTATTCTATAACAGGTAAAAAAAAAGGGAGATTTTGTACCATCTATGAAACACCAGGTGGATGTACATCCATCAGATGTGAGATCACACAAAGAAATCCCTGTTACATCTTCATTTTGTACATTTTAAAAACAGTTCAATGGGTGTTGGTGACAACAGCAGCAGTGGGCCTGCACACTGGGAGCTAATTTGTTGTCCTGCGACGACCCCCCCTTTGTTGAGTAACATGGCATCCTGCAATCTCGATGAGTCACTATTGACTCCAGTAAAACCCGAACCGACGCGGATCCACCACGCGAAGCAGATCCCACTCATATAACCCGGTATATTAGTTAGACATGGGACGTATGGTAATACGCAGCTCGGAGGGTTGAGAGTGTAAACACAACAACAGGCGCACACAGTTCAGGGTCCATTTTTTTTAAAGAGGAAAATACCCCCATCACTTCCCGAAAACAACCACAACTACTCACACTATTTCGTTCTGTATTTCAGGAATCGAATTCGTCGCGAGGACCGCGATGAAAAAGCTCCACTTACTTTGACGCAGCGGTAGAAAACGCACGGCTCCCTTATATTATTTCTCCGTTCGAGGATATTATTGTAAACAAAGCAGCACATGGCTTTTGTGCCCCGTCACTCAGGTATCCCTCCGCGAGCCTCTTCCGCTCTGACAAATAATCCCCGGCTGTTGTTTTCAAAGAAGCACGGCGGCCAGCCATCTTCTTCCTCTAACGTTAGCGTGGGCTTGGCGCCTCGGTGTCCACAACACGGTCACCACCGGTGGATTTAACACCCGGTTTTAACGTAAACACTGACCGGTAGTGGAGTGCGGCGCTTTACAGTGGCGGCGTATCACGGTTGTCAGACAAAACAACTTCGCAACTGCGAGTTTTACGTAGCTTACGTATTCACTAACTGAGCTAGTTTAAAATGTGATTATACGCAGAAATGAGCGCTCAATGAAATTTGATACGCAGGGCAACGTTCACTCTTACATATTCACTAATAATTTGCGTATGTTACGTCACAATGTAGTCGATGTTTTCGAAAACAATAGTGAGCAGAAATAAAACGAAATTTGAACTACAATTTGGAATTATTGTGGGAATGCTCTCTAAATGTGGAACATGAAACGGGGCACAAGAGAACGTGCTAGTTGGGTTGAAATCATGTCAAAACGCTTAACAGCACTTTAAACATCCCAACGGGGAGTTAGCTAAAGGGGGTGACAGCTAACCGACTAGCATGCTAACGATAAAGTTAGCAGCAGAAGCTAACTCTGTGGATGTTTAAAGGTGGAGTGAGGCAAGTTTGAGGGGGAAACACGTTCACCTCTGCATAAGCCCAGTTAAAATAAAGCGCCGAAACCGCTGGGTGGCGTATTGACGTTACGTGAATTACGCAAGTGAGTCGCCCTTACGTTGGAGAACACGCGGAACGAGCTAGTAGTGTCTTTAAAAGAATACGCTGGGGCTAACACAACAATGCTACATCCGGTTATCTCCCCCACACCAGTCACACGGCGTCATTATCAACAACCACCCACTACAGTGTGGTTGTTTTGCTAACGGGAACGTTATGCCCAGCAAAACTAGCACGCTAAGCTAACTTTCTACCACAACTTTATTGCTAACAATAAAGATCCCCCACCCCTACGCTTATTACGAACTGGAGCTGCCGTCGGACATGTGGTGGTTGAACTGTGGCGCCTGCTCCTTTGTTTAAGCGGATCCATCCGGGTCACTGTGTCGTCAACGGGCTCTCTCACACACACACGCACACACACAATGACTGACTGGTTCCTACGGAGCGTGTAGAAAAGTTCGTACAAGCCCAAACTTAAACACCGGAACATCTAAGCCCCAATCCTGTCGTTTTACACACACTTTAACACGCACTGGTTGAAATGCTTGTTCCCGAAGACGAGCGAGTCATTGCATAAGGTGAGAAGATGAGGTGATCGAACTGCAGACTTAAAAGTGCACAAATGCTAAACAATAATACAATCCAATGCACATTATATAGCAGGACTTCATCTCATTCGCACCGTACTATTTATCCGCCGAGCAAAGCGCTTAAAAAACCTCGGCCAGTCACATCAACCTGTTGCTGCCGAGTAGTTGGAGTGAAAGTCGGTACGTTACCTTTCTCTGCCGCGTAATCCTTACGAGACATGGCTGCGGGGGGAGACTCGCTTCAGCTAAAAGGGGCTTCTAAAAATCCCAAAACAGCAGAATCTGCGGTTTAAACTCAGGCTTTAAGTCCTTACGTGTGTCCGGGGAGCGGCGTTCATTCACACGCAGCCAGAGTTTCTTGTCGTGGTCTCCCCGATGCAAAGAAGTGGCGCGAGTCTGACGTCTCCCCTGGCCAATCGCGTGGCGGCTTTTCTCCCGGAGAGGTGGGATTTAGCGGTGGCGCGAAAGTTGCGGGCGACGCTGCGTCACATGCCTCGTCCTACTTCCGGCCTGTTTGTCAGGAATGGCGCGAAAAGAGATGATGGGGGTGGGGGGTTCTTTCCCTGCAGCCCGAGTGACCCTGAGGTGAACCTGGACCAGACTCAGAGCAGGGAGGAGAGAGAGGGCCGACATCTGATGATCACATAAGACGATTCATGAACATTTCAATGGGTTATTAATCATAAATGACATATAACTGAGCCTATGTTTTGTGTATGTTTTGATTTTGATTGTTAACACTCATACACCTTTACATTTCAAATATTACCCATTTCAAATAAATCTGTAAAGTGTTCGTTTAAACCTTGAGTCTGTTAACAGGTCATTTGCGGTTTTGACAACAAATTCTAACGATGAGATTTCATATTTATTTGAATATCAATCCAACGATGACGCAAGCAAACAAACCAGAAACAGGATAAGGCACTATTCAACATTTTCTTATAAACTTTAAATCAACAACTCTCAAAAACATATGCAGTGTAATCAACAGTGCAGTAATGTCTTAACATTCTTCACGTGGAACGCAGGAGACGTTCAACTTGGTGCCAGTAAACATTGATCTAGCACTTCTTGAATGTTAAATTATTTCTTGAACATGTGGCTGAAGATACAAAATCGGAACAGTTTTTCTGTAAATCTAAACAAACATTTCTAAGAGTGAATTATTTCAACCTCTGTAATTAGTCCCCCCCGTGGATCACTGACTAACCAATATGAACTCTGTGTGAGGCCCGTGCAGAATGATGCTCATCAGTTTCAAGAACGCACTGAAAACAAAATAATACTGAAAGAACTGTTTCTCCTGAGATGATCCAGGTCTCTGAGGCCTCAGTCAAAGAGCTCATCCAGGATGCTGGTCGAGTTCTGACGTGTGGACGGCTGCAGAGGAGGAAACGAGATGAGAGTCTGAGCTGCTCAGGAACAAACAATCTGAGTAGAAACTGTTTTTTACCAGAATGTATCCAGAGCCATCTTCAAAGTCACTTTCATTGTTCTCCATCTCAGCCTCCTCCATTTCCTCATCTTCATCCTCAATCAGAGACAACCTGTGTATCACGCACATCACCAATATCCACTAAGTACTGGAGAATACAATCAGAAATGACAGAGCAGGTATGTTTAGATGAGTCTTTACATGGTGAGGTTGGAGTTCAGGTCCAGCTGCTCTGAATCGGAGCCAGTCACGGTGGAGTGAAGCTGCCGTCGTTTGATGGGTTTCACCTTTCTCATCTGAGGCCTGGAGAAGAAGAGCAGCAGGTACAAAATATCAGGTTTCCCGCAGAATCATGCAAGTTCATTATTAAAGAAATGTGTCTGCAGCTTCATTATGCACCCAGGGGAATCAGCTTGTATATTTATATACTAGACAGATATGGATTTAGTCAGTGACGCTACATGCATCTGTTCTTTCGGGGCACAGGTTGACTGACTGACAGGTTATAGAAATAAGGCTAGGGAATAATTGCCCCTTGGTGACTTCTGACACCCTCTCCGATTCCCCGACTATAATTTCCCTCTCACGGAACAGAGAGGGGCAGCGATCACAGATAAGTTGAAACCCAACACACCCTGAGGAGAACTCATCCTCAGACTCCAGCCCAGCCAAGCCAGGGCTGATATCAGAGTATGAGGCTGCGGGTTTGCCGGAGGCCAGAGGCTTGGCCGCCTGTCGCTGGACGGTGGAGGTGAGGGTTGGAGCGGGAAGCTCCCCACGGATGCTGCTGCTGTCCAACCATGACTCTCTGGCAGAGGTGGACACTGACTCTGGAGAACAGAGGTCACCGCAGAGGATTATCAACTGGTATATTCACAGTTGACACAGACACGCAGCAGTGTCATGAATTGACAAACGTCGACGACGTCTTCAACCTTTTATCAGCAGTCACATTAAATGTGCATTTTCCATTTTCTCACCCTGCGCAGAGGTCTTTTTGCGTTTCGCCATGGGGGGATCGTGTGAGGAGACAGCCTCCTCCCGCTCCTCCTGTCGCTCTCTGGGTCTGGGCACAGTGATGCGGCCCTTCAAAGACTTGAGGTACATTCTGACCGGTGGCCAGGAGATGGCAGCACTGGGACACTCTGACTGCAGCAAAGCAGCCCTGGGAGGTGACAGAGCAGTGATGGCAGGATGAGGACAAAGAAAACACTAAACAAAGCTTTACATGGAATGGTTCAGATTTTCAATTTCCTCTTAATGATTGTGAATAAATCCTAGTAGTTTGACCATTCATGTACAAATGAAAAAGTATTTATACACGATCATGTCTATGCTTTTGACCTTTATTAAAACTAAGAGCCTATTCTAAAACACGCTGACTGAGCTTTAGTTAAAAACCTGACATTTCTTTTACTGTATGTTATTTACATGCAAATGCCTTTATAAGCATTTAATCGCTTGAGTGGGAGAGCTAATGTTTTCATTAACCTTGAATGACCCCTTTCAATTGGCAACCATGTCTTTACAATAGCCCAGAGAGGACAAACTACACACCTTTTGAATGTCAATGACAACTGTAAGGTACCATAGGTTAGAAAGGAAGGGTAAGGTGAGGCACATTCACCTGCAACATTTAACTTCACCACTAGTTGTCACAAAACCCTACACATTGTTGCTTTTAAACTAAAAAACACTTTGAAGAAAGGTGAATTGTATGAATTCGCTGTGATTATGGAACACATTGTGAGCCTTTTTTGAGAAATTATAGAGGAGAAATCCGCCCCCCCCCCCCTCTAAAAAAACACATGCACAAGCAAAGGAACCTTCCAATGTGACAGTGAACATGAGCTCCTCACATCTGGGATTTGTCCTGTGGCAGCAGCTTAAAAGTGAACTCGCTGAGGATCTCCAGGAAGGACACATTTGGGAGCTGCTTCTCTCCGTCCTGCGGCTTCCGCAGTGCAAAACGTATTCCGTCCCTGAGAGAGAAAACACATCACACGGATCCACACAGAAACCACATTTAAAAGGCTATAATTAAATGTATTTTTATAGCTATATGTGGGGAGTAAGTATTTATCATCGACATGTGTTTCACTGACATGTGCAGGGCCACCAGAGGTTTGCGGACGCGATGCAGATCGATGCCAAAGCTCATGGCGAGCCTCTTGCCCAAGTCTCTAATCTCGCCCAGATCCCGCCTGCTGTGCCCCTCAGTCAGCATCTCTGCGAACAGCTGAACAAACACAAACATCAGCTCATGTTATTCAAACAGTTCTATAGATATGCATCCACGGATCCACGTGTTTGGACAAGGTGGAACACTGTTCTACACAATTTAAACTCTGGTTTGAAAGGACTTGATGAATCAATGAGAGAAACCTCCCTCTTTGAAAAGCAGAATTGAATATTCATTTAGATTATTGAGATTTGTGTTGCCACAAGCTGAGCACATTTCACACGTGAGTCTGTTTGTTTAACATGCCTCAACAAATGAGGATTCACATGTGCCACTGGGGCAATGAACATAGTCACAGTAAATGTTTTATAGATCATTTCAGTTTGTAGAATGAAAGCATCATTGCTTATATGTCCGTTTGTTAACTTTTCTATTACACAAAATGATCATGTCATCATCGTGATGTTCGATAAATGCTGGAGAAATAGATGAAAAGATAAGTTAGACAGATAATGTGTCACTTTTTTCATAATGAAAAAAACAGCACAAAAAGCAGCACAATGCTCCTTTAAATCGGTGTTTGCTGTCAAAATCCATGAGGTAAATTGACTGGTAAAGTCAAATGATGATGAAACAATGTTGATGTGTGCACACCTGCTGCAGGCTCAGGCAGATGATCTTGGCGCTCTGCACAGGACTGATGAGCTTACTCTTACTCATGATCACCTTGATGATGTCACCAAAGTCTCTGAAGTACTGGAGGAAAACCGGAGAAGACAGCTGAATTACACGAGAGTTACGCTCATTACTCTGTTCAGTTCAAATCAATAAGATAATTACAGTCTACTGTCGGACTTGAAGCCGTTAAGCTGACTCTGACTCATCCTCTCTACTCGTCTCCCTCCTCCTCCTCCTCCTCCAACAGATTTTCTCTATCATCCAAATTTCTGTTTGACAAACACCATTTGCTAACCCATTTAATTTCTCCTGAGAGTGTTGATTGAACTGGGCAATTAATTCAATAATTTCTGGACTCTTTCTGAATTATTCTCGGCAAATAATGATCATTTTTTCTTTTTTTTGGCATATCCACCTTTTTGTACTGCTTGAGGACGTCTGTGGCAGCAGAGAGGTCCAGGACTCCATAGATGATCAGTTTACAGTAACCTGCCAGGTGGTTCCTCTTCCTTAGGATGGTGGTCATCTTCATCTCCTCCTCCTCCACCTCATCTGGGAAGGAGAGGCAGTGAATGGTAAATAGGTGTGAGAGACGAAATGAGTGTGAGATGAGTGTGTGAGAAATGTGACCATGAGATTGAGGGTAAAAGCTCTGAGTGGGTGATAAACACACACGAAGCGTGAATTTGGAACCTTCAAAAACTTTACACAAAACATCAGAAATAAGAAACTGGATAATGCAACTGGATTGACAGCAGAGTGATGCACTGCATCAGCTACAAGATATTGGAGTTGAAAACTGAAAATACACCACTATATGTATATATATATATATATATATATCTATATATATATATATATCAAGAAAGCCTGTGGCTCTAAAACCAATTATTCTCGCTCCAAAACTCATATACAACAAACCTCCTGTGGTTAACGTTTGTTTGAACTCCAGCAGCAAAAGCTCAGGCCTCCTCTCTCAGGCTTAGTCACAACACATTTATGTGGTTATTGCCTGTGGCAGATACTCACAGCAATATCAACAGAGCATAACGTAACATGGCGAACTTTTGTGAAGAAACAACAGCATTGTGTTGTTTCTCATTGTTTTTTGAAATGTGTTTTCTTACACGATCGATCTCAATTGATGTGTAAAAAGTCATTTTGGTCACATCCTCCAGGACTTACTGTTGGTCTCATCCACCTCAGGCTCCGTAAAGATGTAATCCAGGAGGAAAGCAGCCATCTCCGAGCGCAGAGAGTCCGAGGGAAGGTGGGCCAAAGAGTGGAGGGCAGGATGAGAACGGACTGAACTCGTACTGTACAAGAGCAGCAGGTCACACAGCAGCTCAAACGCCTGTGGAGGGACATCGAGAATCTGTCCGTAAATCCTTTTTGCTACAAGACCATTTGAGCTCCCCATCCATTGGGATCGTTTAAAAAAAATCAGTCATGCCGAGCAGACCAGGCATCTGCTCAGTTAACTTCAATTGTGTAACGACTATTACCTGATCTCTGATCTTGGCCTGGTCCACAGAGAGACACCTCCGACACACTCCGCAAAATGAACGGAACATCTTCCTCAGACGCGTCAGTTCAGCCTGAGACAGAGAGACAAAAACAGCAGATAACGAAATATCTCAACTTGTTATTTGGACATTTTATTAAAAAAAAAGAAAAGAAACAGGACAAGAACCAGATAATCAAAGAAGAAGAATTTTCTATCATTTGACATTCTATACAGATATAGATACAAAAAAAAGTTTTCTGTTGTGGCCACAACATTGAGTACAACTCCCACCAATTACTATGAAGTCGTTTCTTTTCCAGACAAATGGAATCTAAGTTTTGGATCATATCTATCAACATCCAACTAAAGACTTGCGGGGGATGATGTTATAGGCCAACGAAAATGGAAAAGGACTGAAGGGAGGAAGAGATGTGTGCCTCTGAATTTGGTCTGGGAAAAGACACAAGAGGCTGGTTTGGCTCAGTGTGAAACAGGGTGAGAAAGAGAAAAGAGAGAGGACTGCGAGAGGAACCCAAGGAATGAAAGAGCACGAGGAAAGAATGAGATACAACAAAATCATTGGGAGAAAATGTTCAAAAAGGGTGACAGAGCAGGACAGAAATACCAAAGTGTCGACACAGATTTAGGCACGTGTTGATTACCTGCTCGGCTGATAATGTTATTTCAACAATACAGTGGAAAAGACCCCAAAAACACACACCAATATAGCCATCATTGGTTGGCTGAGATGTCTCACTATTATGATTATTAAATATCAAATAATAACCTGAGCAGGTTTGAAGTTGACAGCATTCACTTTGGCCCACATCAGGTGAAAGGCTGCACACTTCAGAGCAGGCACCATGAGCTGAAGGGAAAACAGAAAAAAAAGGTACTTTGTAGAAAATATTATTTACACATAACTTTTTTGAGCCGTCTCTTATCGCCATCGAAGACTGAAAGACAAAATCATCTGAATGTGAAGTTAGTGTGTGGACATCACAGACCTCCTTGTCAAGTTCTCCAGCATCGATGCTGCTCTTCAGCAGCTGAACACAAGGGTCGAACAGGTTCCACCCTGTTGGGTCGATGGCGCTGGACCAAAAGCAAACACACAAAACCCCTTTTATAAGTAATAATAAGTCTTTGCAATTGTGAAACTGCCACATGCGTTATTAGAATGAACACTTACCCACTGAAAGCAGCAATCCTCTTCAAGGTGACAGCGGCACTGTAGATGTCATCGTCATCGGCAGTTCCCTGCAGACAGAAACACGTCGAATGAAATATGGATTTGTGAAAATAATCCTACAGACGTTGTCATCATTGTGTAATCCCCCTGGATGAACATGTGCCTTTTATTCTATGAGGCGATCATGTTGTAGCAACATGTTTTTGCAAAATAGCTTTAAGGTTAAATGAAAGCTACCATTGGTTCTGATACATCCCCTGTACTGAGAGGGTGAGATGAGTGGTATTCAGGCTGTAGACAACAGCGTTTCATAATACTGATTCCATGTGAACGTCTTCCTATAAGAAGAATCAGTTTACCTCATCATATTCTAAGGGTTACCGATGACACAACGACCGGTTGTGAGATTTGTTTTAAACATCATATACCACGTGAGCGGTTGTTTTTACTGGAAGCTCCACACAACCTCGTGTGCATACATTTTTAATCGTGCCGTCCCTGCCCATCTATAAAACCACAGTGGCACGCACACCCACCTGCAGCAGGTCATTTAGGTACATGCCAAAGCACTCGGTCAGGCCGTCTGACAGCTGGCCAAACGCGAGGCGTGTACGTGAGGAGAACTTGTAATTGTCGGAGGAGAGAGCACAGGCCAGGCTGGCGCAGGCCTGCAAAACGGAGTCCTCTGTGTGTTTCTGCACAATGTCACGGATCTGAGAAAGCAGCAGGTCCAGGTGCTGAGAGAGAGAGAGAGAGAGAGAGAGAGAGAGAGAGAGAGCATTTGATTATTTCAAGACTTGAAATAGCATCGTCACAGATGCTTCCCAACTCAGAGATTTGATTGACTTTGAAAAATAAACGTGAGAATTCTGACTGGTTCATCGCCTGCGGACCAGATATTCTCACGCACGCACGCACGCACGCACACGCGCGCACGCGCGCACACACACACACACACACACACACACACACACACACACACAGACAGACAGAGCTCATTAACAATACACTTTGAAAAGGGTGTCAACGCCTCATGGGGCAGCTCCGGTCCTCCTACCTTCTCCAGCCACTGGAGGGGGGAGCACGGGGCGGGCGGGCGCAGGCCTGCAAAACGGAGTCCTCTGTGTGTTTCTGCACAATGTCACGGATCTGAGAAAGCAGCAGGTCCAGGTGCTGAGAGAGAGAGAGAGAGAGAGAGAGAGAGAGAGAGAGCATTTGATTATTTCAAGACTTGAAATAGCATCGTCACAGATGCTTCCCAACTCAGAGATTTGATTGACTTTGAAAAATAAACATGAGAATTCTGACTGGTTCATCGCCTGCGGACCAGATATTCTCACGCACGCACGCACGCACACACACACACACACACACACACACACACACACACAGACAGACAGACAGACAGACAGACAGAGCTCATTAACAATACACTTTGAAAAGGGTGTCAACGCCTCATGAGGCAGCTCCGGTCCTCCTACCTTCTCCAGCCACTGGGCGCTGTTGTACATTTCCAGGTTGAAGTGGAGCGGAGCTTTGAGAAGGAGTCTCACCTTCTCTGCGTCGGCCGAGTACTGCGGGTCAGCGGGAGCAGGGACGACGGTTAAACACCTTTCCACCTTTGTTCACGTGCCGCACGTGGTGACTTGATCTCTGTACCTTGCTCAGCAGCTGTGGCAGCAAGGGGATGAAGTGTGTGGTGATGCGTCTCCTGTCCTGCTCCTGGGTCTTCTTGTCCTTTACGCTCAGGTTCTAATACAGGTAAAGAGGAACACTTGATTAAAAGGTCCAGTGTGAAAGATTTGAGGTGGGAAACATTTAATTCACACAGATGCATGAAGTCTAATTTTTTTTACATCTATGTGTCGCAAAACCTTCATAGAGATGCTTCAAATCTGAATGTTATTTCTCCGCCCCCCCCCGCTCTACAGATCTATAAATCATTATGCATGCAGGTGTGTCTGTGTTCAACCACCTTCTTGCCCTGACTCCTCCCCACCAGTGGGGTTGTCTGCGCTGCCTGTCTGATGGCACACATCATGAGGTCTACCAGCGCCCCCTCCCCCTCATCTGTGAGATCTGACGACACACAGGGAGGAGAAGGACTGAGTGGGCGAGACAACGACAACGCCAGAGAGAACTGAGAGGGAGTAACCTTGTCATTTGTCTCCCCCATTTTGTTCACAGGGATTTCAACTGAGAGCCTCTTGTGTGCAACGCCCACTCTCACCAGTATCCTCCAGCAACATTGTTGTCATGGTCTCCCAGTCTCTCAGCTCGGAGCCAGCCACATCCCAGAGGCTGTCCACCAGGTACGCACCATGTTCGTGAAACTGAAAGGGATGGATAGCAGTTTTAGATTGTTGTTTTTTTTGGGGTCCATGTTAGTGTTGCCTGACTACTTCATCTATCTTATCGGACAAACAGAATGAATCAATCAAATACATCGGAAGCGAAAAATGAATCTCCCAAAGATGACGTGTAAAGGTTTACAAGACTGTGGAGCTCCGTGCCTGAGAACATGAGGCTTTTCAAAAAACATTTCAAACTCTAGAGATCCATTTTTCATTGCACTCGTTGGGCCATTATGTTTAATTTCAATGCAATTTGACTTCTGTATTTTGAGATCACACTGTAAAGCGATGCGGACTGAAAAAGAGAAGACAACGCACCTCACTCTGAACGTGGAAGGCGATGAGGAGTTGAAAAAAGACTGTGGGCTGATGTGCTCCCTCCTCCTTGTTGTCATTGGTCAAAGTTTTCAGTCTGACACACACACACACACACACACAATTATCATATGCAAAAAACAAATGATTATGCAATCACAGGTGAGATATACCAGGTTGAAATTGGGACTCTCTGTACCATTAAGCTTAATTATAGATTAATATGAAACTATTGGTTAAAGGGCTTTTGTTAATGCGAGGTTTGTAAAGCCCTGTATGAAGTACATTTACTATGCATACGTTCAGGAAGCTTATCCCTCTATCACAACGAGTTAAGGTGAGAAAGTAGCATGTTTTTCATCCTTGCTCGACAGACGTGACCATCTATGTTTGATCAACCTCAAAATCGCCGCACGGTTTTATTGTTTTTTTCTCGGTAGAAAGGTTTCGACGGGAAAAAAAATCACCAAACAAATGGCAATTGAAAAAGTGTTTGTCAAATATAGAACGAGTCACACACACACACACACACACACACACACACACACAGAGCGCCTCATTAGTCTGAGACAAGGGGAGGGATGACAGCGTACTTGTTGTAGAGGAAGGCGCCGGCTACAGATGACAGGCCTCGGTGTGCGGAATAAACCAGGGGATAGATGTGGCCGCACTCGGCCTCCGTAAGACCCTCCTCTGTCTTCCTGCAGAGTCAACACAAACACCAAGACGTTGGGCATTACAGCGAAACACAAGGAAGAAGCGATTAGCTGATATGTGACTTGACTCATTCCTGCGAGATGCTGGAGAACGTTAACACTTACAACTCATGTTGTGAATCACGACAAAGGCTGTTCTCACAGTTATGAGTCATCCCCTGATTTCTATTCTTGACGAGCTGAACTTGGAATCACTTGCAGGGACACATTTGCTTTTGCATTTGATTTGCTATTGTGTCTTACATCTCAAGGGGGATTGTGTTTGGCAGTGTGAGACGATCGTTTTGAGATAATAACAAATAATAAACTCGGTGTCTTTAGTTTTTAATATTTTCTTATTTATAGAAGAAAAGGAGCATGTGGGTGCGCATACGTGCACTCCAAGCTGGTGCAGTGTGTTGGACAGACTGCAAACGCATATATGTACATACGTATGAGGCAGAGGACAATTTATGGTATCTAACATGTTGTTCATGTGCAATAAAAAAAAAAAAAGAAAGACTGCAAATCAAACTGTATTGTAATTTCATAAGGGAAAATTCAGACAGGGAGTTGACACTGAATTGGAGAAATACATAATTTGGGCTTTGCTTTAATCAGCGAAAATGAAATGCGTGCACTGTCTGTTACAGATCACATCACCAGATCCAGACCAGACCAAACCCTCACTGTTGGATCAGCAGCAACAGATTGACCACTTCCACCGCCACGTCTGGGTCCTTGTCCAGCACCATGCTGAGGATCCTCTCCTAACACACACAAACATTAATTGAGATACAAAGTGGCACACAGTCAATGCATGAGCATGCAGGCAAACAAACAGGCATTAATAGGACAGGCGCAGACATGCATAAATTGAACCACACTCACAGACATGTATATGCAGACCCACAGACCCACTGATTAGCCTCTAAGCTGTGGCATGAAAACCATTTATCTGCTGCCGCACATGCGGCTTAACAGCCTCTTTTCTCTTTTTTTTTTGAGAGGAGCTTATTAACCGTCAGTAACTGGCAGCAATTAACACACCCAGACACACGTCCAGACAAAGGGAGACGTCCATGCAACAAAAAAGACACAGGCAGACAACAAAATAGAGACAACACAATGAGCTGAAACAATAGATTAAAGAGGGATTCCGCAGACGGACAGAAGTAGGGAAAAGCCGGGAGAAAGGAGGAATGAAATGAGGTGCGAGTTCAGTCCACAGGGATGCCTCACTTTAAATCTGCTGGTGAAAAGCTCCAGGCGGCCAATGAATTCCACCTCTTGGTAGAGGCCCTGCAGGGCACGCACACACTGCAAACGCACTGGACTTTGCTAAGGGAAGGAAGATAAGAGTCGAGTGAGACACTTTCTCCAACCTGAACACAGAATAATTCCCAAGTCTGTTGGTAGAGAAGATTTCTCTTTGTGCGAGTGTGGGTATGTGATCTTCCTCGTGTCTGTCTGCAGATACGCTGCGCCTGTGTTTGGTGGAGGAGGCGGTTGAAACTTCTAACAAATGAGAATAAAAAATATGTCTGGGATGGTTGACTCCCTGTGCGCAGCAGAACTAGGCACTGGCCTGAAGGGAGACTGAAGACTGGTGCTACGCCTGTGACACACGGTGTCGTCAGTCTTGGATCAGTCCACATAATGAGTTCGTGATTTATTTGAGGTTTATCATCTCGTGATGCTTTGCGTTCGAACCTTATCGTGCAGGGTCCAGCCCAAGTATTTGAGGCATCCGTCGTTGAGGAAGTATTCCGGGTTCGTTTTCAGCCACGTGCCCAGCTCCCCCATACACACCATGCGGACATCGGGAATACGGTCCCGGTACCGATGCACAAACACGCCCCTGAATGTGGCGTTCAGCATGGAGGAGAGTTCCTCCTGTTTCTCCTTCAGCTAGAGACACACATAAACATGAAACTAATGCATTAGGACAAGCAGGGCCAGTCCTGTGAATTAATCAACAGCCTAGTCGCCTGAGCTCATGTCCATATGTTTAGCCATGTCCTCTGTGCAGCCATACAGCTGTGGAAGTAATCTTTTCATGATTTTAGGATCAGAAATCACATATTACTTCTCACTTCCAGATTCCATCAAGCAGCTAAGGGGAGAAAACATGACGACAAGCAATGAAAACATCTTTTAACCAAGGTTCTCACTAAAACCTCTTTATATTAAAAACAAAAACCCGCTCCAGATTCCCCTGATGGAGTTAACGTCACTTCACTGCTTGGAGGTTGGAACCTGGATATTTATGAAATAAGAAATGCAGTCGTGTGTGTGTGTGTGTGTGTGTGTGTGTGTGTGTGCGTGTGTGTGTGTGTGTGTGTGTGTGTGTGTGCGCGCACACATTAGTCACCTCATTGATGATGGGCTGCAGCTCCTCCAGTCGGGCAGAGTCTCTCTTGTGTGGACTCTTGCTGTTCTCTCTGTCGCATCTCTGCTGGGTGGTCTGCAGCTGAACGGACAGTGCGACAGCTACTTCCACCAGCCCAGTCATCACCTTCATGGCTAATAAAAAAAAGGGGAGGTTGACAAGATACTTTCAGATGATATATTCACACAATACATCCACTTTGGTCATTTAAAAAAGAACCTAAATACACCACAGGAGAGATTTTTCATAAATGTTATCTTGGTGTTAAAAAATGTTCCGCATTTTGACAGTATACTATTTCAAATGCACCACTTCAATTGTATGACGTCCGATAGAGACGTTAATTGCACACGTTTGACTTCGGACTGTTCAAAGCCAATTATGTAGATTTTGGATTTGACTGACATGACAGAAGAATGGACGAGGTTAAGAAGCGTATGTGGAGGAAAACAAAGAGAGACAGACACGAAGGCTGCACATGAGAAGCAGGAACTGGCAAAACAAAGGAACTTGTCTAGTGACTAAAACAGATGTCAGACGAATGGAGTAAATGGTTTTATCTCCCAGGAAAATGAAAGAAAGCTAGACATCGCGTGCAGGGCCTCTCCATTATTGAATACAAAAGCATGTGACATCAGTGATGATTGTATAAAAAAGGAGACTCGCATTTCAAATACTATGACATCTCAAAGTACATAAAAAATAAACCACATCCTGTTTCTTTGAGCTTACCAAGCAGGGAACTGGTGTGTCTGAAGGCTCGGACCTGAGAGTCAGACAGGCCCGTGAGCAGAGCCAACAGGGAATGGAAGAGGTATTCATCATAAAGGAAGCTGTTCCGACAGGAGCGGACCAGAACCCGGGAGAACTCGCACAGGCCGGCCTTGAAACGCTTCAACTGGGGACCTGGAGTACTCAGAGGATAGTTGCCTGAATCCTAGAAGACGGAGACGACAAAGGAAATTATGACTTGGACTCAAAACACTCTGAGAATGACAATTACATCATCTGCAAATACAGGGTGATTAACGCATTAATGAGTCAATTTATCAGCATTAGATCGTAATTAGCATGTTCCATCATGGTGTTTTGCATCCCACGGATCATAATCTCCTGGGATATGGAGGTCATTGGACTTTCTCAGTTAATTCCAGCTGGATTATATGCAGCGAGAAGGGATAACAAACACATGAAACATCCAACTTTGCTGATCTGTGCAAATCCACTTTAATCTGAAGAATTTTTCTCACCTCTTTGAAGTCTTCAGTTAGTGAACCGATGATCTCAGCGTGCTGCATGCTGGAAAGCATCTGTCTACTAACGACACCTGTTTAAAAAGAGGTTAATAAACTGTAAAATCCTAGATAAGACATAGATAAGCATACTGTTACAATAATGCCCCTTCCTCTTGTACATTTCAACAGCGCCCACACGAAATATCGACATATCATGTCGTCAATAGTCAAGAGAGTTAAAAACTCAACGCTGCATCGTTAGCATAAGGGAGGATCAATAGTGGACTGCTGATCGTTGCCTGAGCTTCAATTGGAAAGATAATCTGTTGAACTCTGACCCACCCCCTCCTCTTCCCAACAACTGCCTTCCCCCTTGACCTCTGACCTTTGCATCCGCAGGACAGAACAATGAAGTTGATGAGCGACAGCAGCCCCATCTCCCGGTTTTGCTTGTAGCTGTCCAGCCATTCGTCCACCACCGTCTTGAGGGCGACAGGGAGACAGCGGGAGTTGAAAACGCTGCGCTCAGATGGACATGATAACAATATGTTGTTTGAATAATATTATGGAGCTCAGACAACTGTTTCACATTTGTGTGTGTGTGTGCGCACATGGGTTCTCTTTGTTCTGCATATTTTATATACTGTATATATATATTTCCTCGCCCAACCGTTGTAATCACCTTTGCTTTTGCATAATCATTTTGTCAAGCATGGCGCCACGACGCATATAAAGACTCTCCGTCTGAACATCTGTTGTGTTTACAATAATAGTGTAAATTAGATATCCAGCCAAAGCAGAATAAAAGGGTGAAATTTAGTACAAAAAAAATTAAATTAAATAAAATACGTCTGTGAAGCAGATTAAATGTGCTGCTGAATGTGTTGTATGAGACAGGCTCTTGAACCAGAGTCACCTCCGGCATTGTGCTGCAACTTTACATATTTTTTTTTCTTTGGAACTGATCACCACACTTTTTGTCTTTCTAATGATGTATTGTTGCAGTTTTCCAGCGAGCACGGGATAACAATCGTTGGGACGGACGCGTACCGTCAATCACTGACAACATGACCCAATGGGAGGACTCCATCCTCTTTGTGTATCAAAGGCAATTCTATTCTATAGGGTCACATCAGTCAGCCACTGACAGCACATGATAATCTCTCTCACTGTCAGCTCTATAGAGGCTTGTTTCTCCTTTCACTACCCCCCCTCCCTCCTGCAATGCATTTATCTCAACACACCATTCCCCTTCCCTTCATGATCAGCTGTGGGTTTGCTCACCACCATGGCGCTCTTTCCTGAGCGAACCGCATTGTAAATATCGTCTCCACTGATGCCCTCCTTCCTCTTACTCACTCCCCCGGCAGGTCTGGAGGAGACCTCGTGGGGGCTGGACGTCACCTTCTGTGCAGCTTTGCGCCTGGGTCTCTTGGGTGGCTTGAGATGAAAGAGAGATGGAAGAGCGGCTCAGCAGGAGATCTAAAGTGATCTGATGGAGTCGATTGAATTAGTGGCAGCTCAAGCATGATGAGGTGTAGGGTTCAAACATTGACCTCTATGTGGCAGAATGACGGTTAAGCGTCTTTAATTGAACCCTGAACAGAGAGATAGGTTGACAGATCCGTGATGCAAATTCTGGTCTAAATCCAATCTGAGACCTATCAAGAGAAGAGCATATCATCTTTCAAAAATGACGTCAAAATCAAACACCTTTGGAGGAGCCACAGGAAGTTTTCGTCGCTTTGAGGTTTTTAGAGTGGCCCCGAAATCGCTGCAGTCATCAGACACATCCTCCAACTCCTCAAGACTAGAAGGACAAAAACATGGAATCAAGACTAATCACAGGATGAATAAATCATTCTTACTAAAGATATCAAGAGTACTAATCCAGGGACTGCATTGTTAATGCGTTGAATGACAATGAAATTATGATTTTATGATGATATTATTATGCTTGGTTAGACACATGTATACTACCCAGATACATTAACACGTTTTGATTTACCATCTGAATATGTTGCAATTAAAGATGCAGTGTGTAAGATTTGGTGACCTCGAGAGGTCCTCATGTAAATATGCAATAATGGGCTAATGTTGGGGTCATGGGGAAAAAATAAAACATTTACGTGATTATACATTTTGAAAATGTATGAAAATGTCAGTACGTTATTGTTTTGTAATATTGTCAGAAGTGACAAAGATCACCAAAATCGTACACACTGCACCTTTAAGTGTGATGTACAATAACCAGGGTTTGCCTGTTTCTCAACGCTATCTATTAGTTAAACTGTAAACAATAACTCATTAAGTGTTGTTCAGTTGTCTGTTTCAACTTCATGTCTCACACCTTATCTGTGCAGATACCTTTAACAATTGCACATTAGCCCATGGGAGAAGGTTAAATGATAGGCTCATTTTAGCTTAGTTGGCCTAAGCACACTTTACCTGTCCAAAAATAACTCTTCATCCGACATTTTGGAGGATGGACGGTCCAGGTGTTATGAGATGACTTCAACTTGCCGGTCAGCTCTTCTGTGCTGAAACAAGAGAGAGGAGAGAAAAGTTCATGTTAGTTTAACAAGGCAAAAAGCCTTTAGCAGCTTCTGGATTAAAGCTTAACATCACACTGACGGTTACACAGATTTCCTCCATTAAAACAATAAGCAGCACACTGATTTTTATATATTCATCATTACCTGTTGGTGACATTATTAATCAGTACCTTCTTGGTTCAAAGAGAATAGTATTTGCTTTGACACCAGCTAGCTAGCATTGGCTAAGTGAGCTACTGCTAGCACCTAGCATTAGCTACTTCTTCTGATAGAAATAGCCACATTAGCCCAGGAATGCTCCGCAACTAAGTTACATTATAGGCAGCAAACACTATATAACACGAAACATTAATATAATTGTCAATCGGTACCTTGGTTTCTTTTGGGTGAAATTTGCTTATTCACCTCAACTTTTTCCTTCGGTTAACTTTCGGTCAGATACACGAATACGTCACGGCTTGGTGAGCGAGTCCGATTGGCCAGGGTGCCCAAAACTCAGAAGGTGATTGGTCCTTTCAGCAGCTCCATGTGACATCGTTCCCTGTTGTCTATGTACAGCCATTTTATTAGTTTCCTTTAAAGCTACAGTCAAGGAGGAGGCATTAGATAAGTTACAATTAGGCCATAAAGGGGGCAAATGTTTTTCATTCGTTTGAAATGTCCCCATTGAAAGTTACATGTTTATAGTTTCTACAGTGTTTTGAGTATGTGTGTGTGCTGTATGTGTGGGTGTGTGTCTAATTTGTAGGAGTCACGGGGGGTTGTGTGTCTCAGCTGCTGCCCTCCCCATCACCGCAGGCTCCTAACCCACTCTCCCCGGTTGGTCCTCACCCTGCACGGCCCATTGTTCTGTGTTTGATGAGCTATGACCACAGTCAAACCAACAGAGGTGAAACGTAAGCCACTTCCGGTTAGATCCTTCAAAATAATTGCCAAAATTGTGTATTGCCTCTGTATCTGTTGTGTCACTTTGTATTTTTTGTCTTGTGATTGGCTTACGAACAAGGAGCATTAAAGAGTTCAGTATGTACGAACTATTAAGACTTTTGACGATAATTAACTTTATCATAAAGCGTAATCAAAGTCTACGTAATATTTTTAACAAACACATTCAGCAGGGGATTCCATGGAGATGAAATGCATGAAAAACGAATAGTGTATATGATTTAATGATATCTAGTGGTGGAGTTAGGTATTGAAGATGGGTGCCCCACCTTTAAGAAGCTATACTTGCAGGGCATTTGGATTGGTCCTCAATATAATCATCAGTCATTGCTTTTAATAAAAATTAGTTCTTTGTGCACTCGATTTCCTTCATTTTGGCTAAATCGGCTTTTCAGTCATTGCTGAAACAGCAGGGAGTCGAATTTTATTTTGAAAAGTACCCGGTTTCCGGCGAGGCGCTGCTTCGCCCCCGTGTGTCAGCCGTGTGTGGCTGAAGGAGGATGCTGATGATCGGGAGTGTCCCATTCATACTCCCCGGCTGCTGCAGCGGTTCCCCGGAACAACACACGAACTGGACCCGGTGGATGGAAAACTTTGTGTCCGGATGCGTCTGCTCGTTTTCTGGGGGAAACTATGGTTGTTTTTAAAGACTGATCCCGGACACTTTTATTCTTTTGACTTTTAAACCGGACACTTCTTCATTTATTAACCTCCTCAGTTCTCGCCTTAATCCAGTCTGCATTTAAAACGCGCTCGTGTGTGTGTGTGTGTGTGTCTAAGCCCCCCTGTCCCCCCCTGTGGTGAAAATGGATACCCGGCTTTCCTTCCCCAGCTCCCCGCTGCTGCTGGTGCTGCTCCTCGCGGTCGCTGCCCTGCCGGGGACCCGGAGCCCCGTGGCTGCAGCGGGGCGGAGCTGCGCCGACACCCGGCAGGTGTACGCGGAGAAGGGGTACGGCACCGACACCGCGCCGCTGACACAGATCTCCGGTAAGACTCTGAAATAAGATGAATCGAACAACACCATGCCACACTTGTGTGTCACTAACATCCATACAGTTCAGTCTGATCACACTTTTTTAAATTATGGATCATTAGCTGTGGTGGATACAGTGCCCCCCCCCCCCAAAAAAAGGCACAATCTGTCATTTTCCTTGTAGATAAACATTAAAAATGCACTTATATTAAAGTGTTACAGTGAATGCATTGGGGGTCTTACAACTCACTATTAATCTCCAGACCCACATACAGCACAGATCATGGTGAGTTCCCCTCAGCAGAACAGAGGCTGGGTGGTTTAAAACAAATTACAGCCCCCCCCCTCCTCCTCTGAGCGCTTTAAATAGGATGATTAAGGGGATGAGCAAATTGCCAACACCGGTGCAACAAAGAACCTCGCCCCTAATTAGTCCTCTGCCTCCTGGTCCTCTGTTTAATCCCAGCACACACAGTATAGTATATAGATAAATATAAATATATAGAGAGAGCATATACCCCCAGGGTATGTGTACTACTGGTGATAATCTCATGTGCAAAATCAAAAGGTGCCATGTGTGAATGGGATTTGAAGTTACTGATGATGATGATGATGATGATGATGATGATGATGATGATGATGGTGGTGGTGGTGGGATGATGGGATGTGGAGGAGGAGGTGAGAGCAGAGACTGCATGAGCCCACGTTTGTTAAAATATGAATGTGAGCAAATGATGGAGACAGGCTGGGTGGATGGAGATGTAGCCTACTTCTGAGAGTTGTGTGTGTGTGTGTGTGTGTGTGTGTGTGTGTGTGTGTGTGTGTGTGTGTGTGTGTGTGTGTGTGTGTGTGTGTACTATGCCACCATTTTCAGAGGAGAGGTCATTTTGCAGTTCACACAGCTGACCTTAGGGGACCACAGCTTGGCCCTAATAAGACACACGTTCAATTTATGAGGCTGTGGATCATTTTTTGAGTAAGAATGACATTGAGGTTATTGTTAAACATGGATCGATGAGGGTTAATGGTTTGGTTAAGGTGTCCACACTGGTTGGAGGTCAATGGAAAGTCCTAATAGAGATAGTCAAACTCAGAGTGTGTGTGTTGATTTATTTATTAGTGTGTGTATACATGTGGCCCTCAGACAAACCTGCATCTTTGAACCAAACTGTTTTCAAAGAAAGTCTTTGTCAATTGAGCTTTCTATGTGTGTTTGCATGTGAGCGTGACAGGGGGAACAGCTATTTTGATTTAAAGTGTGTGTGTGTGTGTGTGTGTGTGTGTGTGTGTGTGAGTGAGGCCCAAGGACAAACCTACATCAGTGAATAAAATCAGCTTAGAAATGTCCTCACTTTTTGTGTCAGACAGTGACTGAGAAAACTGCAGTATTGATTAATTTGAGCGCGTGTGTGTGTGTGTGTGTGTGTGTGTGTGTGTGTGTGCGTGCGTGCGTGCACCTTATCACTGCCTAAGTCTTGGCTCAGCGTCCCGTGGGCCAGGGGGAGCAGATGGCTGGGAGAGCAGAGGCTGAGGAGAGGCAGTTTAGAAATGGAAATAGAGGGATGAGAGAGGGGTAAGAGTGAGAGACACACAGAGAACAAAAGAGCCGGAGAGGAACATCAGCGTGGGTGGAGTTGGAAGCCAGACCCTCCACTGTATTAATTGCAGTAATAATATTCATTTGCAGATGTGAAATGACAGAAACGAGGAATTCAAACCTTTGCTGTGTGTTTTTCTCTGTGTGTTATTTACCCCTCCTCTTCCTCCTCCTCCTCCTCTTCCTCCTCTTCCTCCTCTTGGCTGTAGTTTGCATATCATTACCTCTGACGTATCAAAGACTCAACCTGAGCGGACAAAGAGAGATTGAAACTGAATAATTCATGCAGGGAAATTACAATTTTCAATCACAGGCGTATGTTTGATAAGATTTCCCCAAAGTGACGTGATAAGTGGAGGAATTGGCTCGTAAAAAAGAATAAGAAAGAGATGATGAGATGTTCCATTAGAGGTGTGTATTGGTACATGCTCTGTACTGACATTGTGCTTCTCAGTCTTCAGTGGTTTACATCACCCTGTAGTCCAGGGGTGTCATATATATAAAGCCTGGGGGCCTGAACTGGCCTGGGGGGGGGGGAGTATTATTATTATTACTTGGTTTATATTGGTTATATTGAGAAGAAGAAATATAAGATTTCCCCAAAGTGACGTGATAAGTGGAGGAATTGGCTCGTAAAAAAGAATAAGAAAGAGATGATGAGATGTTCCATTAGAGGTGTGTATTGGTACATGCTCTGTACTGACATTGTGCTTCTCAGTCTTCAGTGGTTTACATCACCCTGTAGTCCAGGGGTGTCATATATATATAAAGCCTGGGGGCCTGAACCGGCCTGGGGGGGGGGGCGTGACCGGCCTGGGGGGGGGGGGGGTATTATTATTATTACTTGGTTTATATTGGTTTATATTGAGAAGAAGAAATATTCATTTATTTACCAGTTCAAATTTTGATGCAGTATTTTCAATAAATGCACAACTGTACTTGTATTAAAACAAACAGAAACATTTGTTGTTGTTGTTGTTGTTGTTGTTTATCAGGTGACCATGCTCTGGTTTTACTGGTCCGGCCCACTTGAGATTAACTTTGGCCCCTGATCTAAAATGAGTTTGACAGCTCTGCTGTAGTCACACAAACATTCATATAGTGTGTGTGTGTGTGTGTGTGTGTGCGCGCAACGCTATTTGGGGACAAGGAACATGCCCGAGGATGCTTTGGCAGGCAGAATGAAGCAGTCTGTGATTGGACTCTAACCCCCCCCCTTAGCAAGACCTGCCACTCTCCTCACAACCCTCAAAGTGGGTGAACATTCCTGACCTGTCTGCCTGTCTTCTCTGCCTGTCTGTCTGCCTGCCCGCCTGTCGTCCTCCTCAGGTGAGCACCTGCGGCTCTGTCCTCAGGACTACACCTGCTGCTCCAGTCAGATGGAGGAGACGCTGGCGCTGCAGAGCGAGAGGGACTTCCTGAAGGCGGTGGAGGACAACAGCCAGTTCCTGTTGACCACCTTCAGCCAGAGATACCGCAAGTTCGACGGTGAGACGCTCTGCTGCCCTGCCTCTTTCACCTGCCTTTGAAGTTAAAGGGACAGTGCGTCAGATTTCACTGAAATAGAATATGGAACTTCAGTCGGTATTTGTCCAAATGGTTGTTTTCATGACTGTAGACTGGGTCTCCTCCACAGGGAGGCGGCCATGATGCTCCACCATGTTTTTAGAGACTGGATTTAGCAGATGCTTTCATCCAAAGCGCCATACATCTGAGGGCGGGAATCGAACCCACAACCTCATGCATTCTACCACTGTGCTGCACCCACCCTTTTAATGACTATAATCTATCACAGGTTCTCCCACATGCTCAGCGTGAGGAGGGAGATGAGGGGTGACCAGCGGAAAAACACGCAACTTCACCACTAGATGTCTCTATCTCTTACACACTGTAGCTTTAAAATTCTTTTTTTAAATTTTATTTTATTATTTTTTTTTACCTTGAAATCATCTAAAAGATGCACCCTGCTGTGTCTCCACCCCACCCTCAGCTACATGTCAGATTGGCAGCGCTGAGTGACAGCTGATGGAAAAACCTGAGTCGGATCTCTGACTCGGCACTTTCTCTCAGATGATGAGAGGCCTGCGTCGGCTCAGGTCTCCCAGCGTGACTCACGTGTGATGTGTGAGAATCGCTGACACCCGAAGCTGTGGAAGTTGTGGGACTCAGAAGAGACGGAAATGCAGCAAGAGGAGGAGGCGTCTTGTCAAGTAGTCTCCCTTAATCTGTCCCAGAATGCAACTGGGATTGGAGCTTTTTACACCTACCTTCCTTTGCTCAAACTCAAATGACAATTCCAGTCAAACACAGAAGAGATTAGAGTCTGTTTCACCTCCGACACACGTCATCCACAAACCCATCAAAGTCAAGTACAGTTAAACGCACGACATGTCATATAAAAGTCTATGGTTTGCTCTTAAAGGTGCAGTGTGTCAGTTGCATGTTGTGTCCATCACCTCACCCTCACCCTTCTGAACATGCAGGAGAACCTGTGGTCCACTTCAGCTGTCAATACAACTCAAATTCAGTTTAGTACGTCCACTCTGGGCCGCTGTAAAAACATGGCTGCCCCCGTAGGGAGGACCCGCTACAGATGTAGATATACATTCATGGGCTCATTTAAAGGGAATGGGAAACAAAAGCATTTAAGAGATTGTTATAAATTCATGAAAATGTCAGGATGTGATCGTTTTATAATATTTTCAGAAGTGACAAAATCGACCAAAATCTTACACGCTGCGCCTTTAAACTAAGAAGTGAGGTCAGAACGAACTGGATCTGATGTAAACGATCGGACAAAGACATGATGTCTTAGAGCTGAGGTCACCCTGGTGACATCACCATGACATCATCGGGGCGTAGACTTCTTGTAGCGCTGCTAAAGGCTGTATAGGGTTCCTTTATACTGTATGTAAAAATGGGTGGAATGCCCCTTTACAGAACAGCCACTCAGACATCTGTAATGACTGTTGGAGAGGCTGTTCAGCTGCAGGTTTTTATGGCAGCCTCAGCTCGAAGCTGAAGTTCCACTTTCTCCTCCTACCTGCTGTGGTCGGCTCTGACCTCAGCCTTTTTATATAATGTCCGCGATGATTCATTTAAAAAAAAAAAAAGGGAAAAAAAAGAAAAGGAAAAAAAGCCGGAGGAGTGGGAGACTGAAAATGAGTCTTAAAGATGGATTTTTAAATAAAGCACACGTTGTTACAGTCATTTGTCAGGGATCTGATGTAACTGTCCCTGTGAATCTGGGATGGAGGGATGGATGGAGGGAGGGATGGGTGGATGGAGGGATGGAGGGATGGCTGGAGGGAGGGAGGGATGGATGGAGGGATGGATGGAGGGAGGGATGGATGGAGGGATGGATGGATGAATGGATGGATGGAGGGAGGGGTGGATGGAGGGATGGATGGAGGGAGGGATGGAGGGGGAGGGTGTTGACTGAGCGCCTCCGTAGAAAACCTGGCGGAGAGATGAGAAGAAGAGAAGGTGGGTGGGACACACACTGACTGATGCAATCTTAAATGTGTTTGGCTGCAGAGTTCTTCAGGGAGATTATCGACCTATCGGAGAAGTCCATGAACCAGATGTTCACCAAGACCTACGGCCGCCTCTTCACCCAGAACGCGCACGTCTTCCAGGAGCTGTTTGTGGAGCTGCGCAGATATTACTCCGGTCAGTCCCCCAACACGACCCTCGCCCCCCCGACTCCCCATGTATTCACTGTGCGCTTCCTTCGTGTCGGCGTCTCTGCCGTGTGTGCGGTTGATTTTCCATACACGTCAATAACAATAATGGGGGGGGGGGTGTGACCCCCCCCCTCCCCCCTTCTTCCCTGCCTCCCGCCCCCTGATGGTTTAGTGCACCAAGTGTCACACTGTGTAATTGCAATGCCCATGAGTCCAGCTGGGGGCCGTCTCCTTTGCATATCTTCCCCTCCCATATGGTTTTTTGCGGGGGGGGGGGTGTTTAGGGGCTCGGCTCAACTGCAGGCAAAACGCCAAGAGCAGCCTTAACAAGTGTGGCACCCAGTCAAGCACACGTACTATACCTCCACCAAACTGCACCGACTCAGATATTGGTCCAAAATATAAGATCCACCATTAATACGATTTATTTTGCTGTATTCTGGGCGACGACAACATGGGCTGTTCTCATCTGTTCAATTTCTTGTTGTGTATTTCCTTGTCGCTAACATGATCTTGGCCCACCTGTCTACACGGCGGCAACACAATCAGATGTTTTGTTTGACCAGCTATCGAACATGAAGCATGGCCGTCTTAGCCGAGGCAATCAAATGAGCCCCAGACGTGTCTAATAGATCGGCCTCAGAATGTGATGGGTTCTTTACTCACTTATTCCACATCTGAACATCAGGTTGTCATGGTGATACCTCCTGCATCTCTTTCACAATCTGGTGAGCAGACAGACGAGACAGACTGTGTGAAATATCCAGCTACGTTCCATTTTCCCACACCTCTCTCCTGCACCTCTTGTCATCAGCACCACGGATGAATAAAGGGACTTTAATATCCTCTCTGATTCATCATCACTGTAGTGTGTGTGTTTTTTTTTGTTGTACGCGTTCCAACTCCCGTGGCGTTGAACCCTCGGCGGCGGCACACGCCCACA
>JAFBJT010112267.1:14832-29434 GCA_016785325.1 Chascanopsetta lugubris | reverse complement strand
AGTCGGCGCCCCCCGCAGGGGGGTAGGGTTAGGGCATCTTCATCCCTGCCGCGAGTGGTGTGTGGGCGGAGCCGCGGAAGCAAAGAGGGCATGAGCGGCACCAGGTGGAGCGCGAGTGATACTCACATGCCACCCACTGCATCCACACCACGTCGTACTTGTTTTTGGGGGGCGTGAACTCCTGCAGGTTGTAGCAGTAGTAGGTTTCGATCCGGTCGGCGTCGTCGCCCAGATACTCCTCATGGGCGTGCAGCAGGAAGTGCTCCATCATGTCCGCCATCTCCATCTTCTCAAACACGGGGAGGAGGACGCCTTTGGTCACGCGGCCGATCCCGGAGCCACAGTCCAGGGCGCGGTGCGTCCCGGCCTTACCGGGACCCTGAGGGCCACGACACAACACGTCAACCGACGAGCGCCTGGAGGGAAACTGCGCAGCATTTCACGAAACAAGATGTCCTCCGCTCCGACCCGCTGCATCTCATTAGCATAACTCGGGGCCAAACGGGGCGGGGGGGTATTTGAGGGGCCAGATGTCGGAGCTCAAACACGCTGACGCCACAAAGCTCAGATCCTCAGGTCAAAGCCAGCCGACTTTACCACAGGCCAACGACAAGCAACATGACTGACACTGCTGTTTCTCTCTTCATTTGGTATTCTGACCTCACCCACACACACACACACACACACACACACACACACACACACATCAGGGGCCCCTCCCTGTGATTGGATGAGAGATGGGGCCCTGAGGAGCTGAGCGCTTGTTACAGGAGGCTCCCTGGTTTCAGTGAATTACTGCCATATTGCTGTGTGTGTGTGTGTGTGTGTGTGTGTGTGTGTGTGTGTGTGTGTGTGTTCATTAACAACAAATACCACTCTGAAAGTTTTGTGACATGAGAGAAGCCTCTTCCTTTAAAGGTTCAGTCTGTAGGATCATATTTGCTGAATCCACTGTTTCACTCTTCATCGTCTGATTCGTCGTGTTTACGTTGAAAAAATTCATCTCTGCTCCTTTAAAACAAGTCAGCAGTTTAAAATGAGAGCTTCAGTAAAACTGATGCTGTAAATAACCTGCTCTGTGGGCCACACACCTTCTACTGAATGAGCACTCCACACCAAAATAACCTCACACACACACACACACACACACACACTGATTTACCCTAACCCTATTCTGACCCTAACTCTTAAAACTGGTCTCGTGCAGCTCTTTAAAAAATGTCCCCCACATCTCAGACCTGTCTTCACTGTGTGGGATCACAGATCAGTGGTCCCCACAAACACACAAGAACAAGAACACACACACACACTGAGTGTGTCAGCTGTTCTGTATACAAGGTGTCAAAGTGCTGACGCTGCATCTCAGTCTGAAGCTTCGCTGCATCTTCATGAGACAAACACCAACAAAGTATCTGAGAGTTTCTTCTCCATCACGTTCACGACATGAGAGCGAATCACAGCGACCATGGGACCATGTGACCATGGGACCATGTGACCATGGGACCATGGGACCATGGGACCATGGGACCATGGGACCATGTGACCATGGGACCATGGGACCATGTGACCATGGGACCATGGGACCATGGGACCGTGGGACCATGGGACCATGTGACCATGGGACCATGTGACCATGGGACCGTGTGACCGTGGGACCATGGGACCATGGGACCATGGGACCATGTGACCATGGGACCATGGGACCATGTGACCATGTGACCATGGGACCATGTGACCATGGGACCATGGGACCATGTGACCATGTGACCATGGGACCATGGGACCATGTGACCATGGGACCATGGGACCATGTGAGACAGAGACAGGGACAGAGGGACTGACGGGGGCAGGTGTTCATGGAGCTGGCATAAAGCCCCGCCCACATGAAAGAAGAGGGATTCTTCCTGTGGACGACAGAAATAGACGTGTGTCACTCACATGATGGAACTTCTCACCTCATCCTACATCAACCTGAGGTGATGGAGTTTGGTTCAGACGGCAGATCCACCCTGACCTTTGACCTTTGCTGTAACTGGGTCATGTGATCACACGCTAAGAGGAGCAGCAGATCTGTGTGGAACTCACCACAAACCTCTTCAGGAACTGACGGGAACCTTCCAGGTCCACGTTGGAAATCTCCACAAAGTCTCCCATCATGCCCTCCTCCGACGCCGGCACGTCCTGGTAGAACTGCTGAGCTCGGTAGTAAAACTGCTTCTCTCCTTTGATGTACTCGCAGGTGACCGGGAACAACTTCACTGTTCAAAGACAACACGGTGATGACATGAGCTGAAGGTTACACGTGTTCTTCTGCTGAGGTTTCAGGGGGAGGAGCTTCAGCCTCACTTCATTCACCATCTCAAACCACTCACGTCAACAAAGAATAAAGGAAAACTTGACAGCTCACAAACTGATGGAGACTGTCAATACATACACGACACAACTGTGTGTATGTGTGTGTGTGTGTGTGTGTGTGTGTGTGTGTGTGTGTGAGGAAGTGTAGGATGATGATTGGATTAGCAGACGACTATAAATAAGGACCTGCTGTGCTTCTCTTACACTGAGCTCAGCTGTTCTGAGATGTGATGACATGCTGACTGATTGGTTTACTATGTTGTGATTGTACACGCGTGTCAGGTTCCCACTTAGCATGTTCTTGAGTGTGTGTGTGTGTGTGAGATGCAGGATAAAGACTTCTGAGGGGCGTGAGGGAACGTCCCTCAGCTTGTCAGGATCCTGCAGTGGCAGAATTCATGACACCAGGGTGAAACAGGAGGACGGGGGATTGATTTCCAGCTGGACGCGGTCGTCCTCCATGTTTGACACATCCGGACCAGAGGCAGGGAACAGAACAAGGTGCTGAAACCGACCGATCCGAAGGCGGCGCTCCGCACACACATCATACACTGAGATACAGGGGTTGCTCTCAGGCCATTCATGGGCCCGGTATCAAGTTGCCGGCGTCTTGAAATCAGAGCGGACGTCGGCTCACAGCTCCGGTTTCTGCTGCTCGCGCGTTTGTGACGGACGATTCCTTCGCCTGAGGGCGACTCACTTCCTCTCACTTCCTGTCCAACTAACAACCCTCAACAATGAGCGCGACTTTCACCCGGTCCCGCAGAGCTTGTTGGAGGATCAGCACTCATCTCTGCCTCAGCAAACCTGCTGATTGATCAGGGCCAGACGTATAGACAGGAAGTGCTTCTCCTTAAAACCTCATACTTCCTCTTTCTGTTATTTACAAGCAGTAATATAAAGTGACATGTTTATACAGACAACACATAAACACCGAGGTCATGTGACAGTATCCTCCATATGATTCTATTTATAGTTTGTTTCTATATCTTCTATATTTACCGTTTGTATTGGCTGCGTTTAGACGGTGAGTTGTGTGACTGTGTGTTACACTGGGTCACTTGTGTTGTTCACTGTGTAATGATCAATGAATTCAGATCAATAGATTGTATTTGATGTTAATTCACGTTAACTGTGCTCCGACCTCTCAGTTGCTCCTTAACGAGCTCCAGGGTCATAAATCTGAACCTTTTGCCCTGGTGGGGCCCTGGTGGGGGGCTGGTGGGGCCTGGTGGGGCCCTGGTGGACCCTGGTGGACCCTGGTGGGGGGCTGGTGGGGGGCTGGTGGGGCCCTTCTTACCCAGAGGAGTCTTCTCCAGCAGGTAGAGGTAGCTGGCGAAGAAGTCGGTCCTCAGCGTGTGTTGCAGGTGGAAGGACATGCTGTGGCGACACATGGTGTCGTCCGTCTCCTTCCATCGATCCCTGAAGGCCTGGTGAGCTGCTTTGAACTCCAAGTTGGGCGACAGGTCGCCGGCGTCCTCCTCCTGCTGTGGCGTCTCGGCGATGGTGGTGGCGGCGCTCATCGCGTGGCTCCAGAGGACAGAGACGTTTCTGCGGCTGCTGCTAAATCTGTCTGAGGGTCCGACGGCGTTCGGGCGAGCAGCAGAGATCCTTTTCACAGGGGAGGTGCTCCGGACGTCCCGCCAGATACTCACAGATCATCTGCTCTGTAAGTGTGTGTGTGTGTGTGTATGTGTGTGTGTGTGTGTGGGGGCGGGGGGGGGGGCAAGTCGCCTTCATGCTCCAAATTCCAGCAGAAAACATGAGAGCGGCCTCCAGCTCTCGGCCATATGACGTCTCCTAAAATTAGCAGCGTCTCCTGGTGTTTGAAGACTCGGCTCCTTCAACACTTCAATTCTTCAGATGACTGAAGATAAAGAACAAAGATGTTTAATTCTCAGAGTTCACAGAGTGTTCCTGAAGAAAGAACACTAGCAGTAATAATTATATTACCATTATTAATATTATCATCATCATCATTAATATGATAATAATTATTATCATTATCATTATTATTATCATTACTATTATTAGTAGTAGTAGTATCATTCTATTATTATTATCATCATCATCACATCATCATTATTATTATCATTAATATTATCATAATTATTCTGATCATTATCATTATTATTAGTAGTATCATTCTTTCATTGTTGTTGTCGTTAATCATAATAACTATCTATTACTAGCCTTCTTCTTCTTCTTCTGGTTTGTTGTAAGACCTCCTGCAGAATGTAGGTGTTGAAGAAGGAAACCGAAGTGAGGACATGAAGGTGCAGCTGATGGTTGATCTGAACGGTTCCTCGGGTTCTCAGGTGTTTTTACAGCAGCTCGTGTTCAGTTATCGAACCCGGACTCACTCTGACCTGTGACTTCAACCAACATCCATCATGTCTGCTGAAACCTTCTGGACTAAAACAGCAACAACACTGAACTCTGCGCTCATTCTGAACTTTAGAACGCCCTTCAATGACCAGAGGTCAAAGGTCATGTTTTTGTCCAAGGTTTGTTTTTGAAACATTAATGTTCATTTATTGTAAATACATTTAGAAATATTGAACATGAGGAGAGTTTCCAACCTCCCGCCTGATCTCCTATCATCTGCACCAATCCTCCGGCCCTGCAGGGGGCAGCAGCTCCGTTCCTCCTCTCCATCGGTTGCTGGGTCAGAAGAGCGGGAGGATGCGCCGAGCCGCAGGTGTCCTTCATCAGAGAATCACGGACGCCTGAGGAAACGGTGTGCGCGCCCCCGGGGGGCGGGGGGCGCGTGCACGAGGCACGCGACGGAAATGCGCTTCAACTGCGCAGGAACTATTTCAAAGGACGCGTTTCTTCTTTGCTTTACACGAAAGGCTCAGGTATGAAGGTTTGTTGAGGCAGCGTCTGCTTTGACCGGCTTCACTCGGGTCATTTACCCAAAACACACACTTCCGGTTTCACACAGAAAACACTCGACGTTAAAGTAGAAAAACGGAGAACAGCAAAGTGATCAGATAGTCACATCCGGTGTCCTCCTGTTTAACAACACCTCCACTCATCATCGCCTCTGAATAGTTGTCCAGCAGTTTATTTCCGGGGTCTGCGTCATCACAAGCATCATGGAGCCTCTTCGGGGAAACCAACGGTCTCTGAACAGGTAAGTACTTCCGCTTCCGCTCTGGAACCTTCGTTTCCACCGACAGACGGTTGAAATGAATGAAACGGGATGTGAAGGAGCACAGCTGACTCTTCAACAACACAAACAACCACAGCCTGTGTATTTGACTGTTAGCAGACATGTTGAAATGCTACCTGCTGATGCTAACTGTCTATACTCGTCCTGTCAAAGTGATTCCTGCTAATGCTGGAGGCTAATGCTACATGCTACCTGCTAACAGTGTATATGATCAGATTGATAGGATTGTATTTTTATAATATGATAAATTACAAACTGTATTTGCCTCTCATGTGTTCTAACTTTGAAAAGGGTCTGTACAAGTCAAGTTTCTTATTGCAGCGTGCGCATGTGTGTGTGTGTGTGTGTGTGTGTGTGTGTGTGTGTGTGTGTGTGTGTGTGTGTGTGACCCTCAGCAGAGTGAGGCGCTGCAGTCTGGACGTCCACCCCACAGAGAAGGCCCTGGTTGTCCAGTATGAGGTGGAGACAGTTGTCCAGGCGGAGCAGGGCCGACGTATCTGTGAAGAATTCAAGCTGTGTGAGACGACGTGAGGCTGATTTCCTTTCCCCTGTGGTTGTTTCACATCTGTCCGTGTTGTTAATGTGTCCGTGCGTCTGGCAGCATTCGCCTGAAAGACCTGAACGCCGGCACAGACACCATGGCGTTGGCCTGGAAGGTGGTGAAGGAGTGTCGGCTCATTCATCAGTCCAAACTCTTCGAAGTGGAGCAGCTGCTCTACTACCTGCGAAACCGCAAACATCCGAACGGGACAAGTACGTTCCTCTCCTTTGTAACATTGAATGATTATGGACAGTCAGAGCTTTGAGGTGATGCGGAATGTTTCCTCGCAGACGAGCAGGAGGAGGAGAGGCGCATCATCTCGTCTCCAGACTTCAGAGCTGACGTGGGAGTGGAGGTAGGGGCTGAGGGCGCACCTGCTGTTTCACGCGCTTCTGCTTTCGATGCTCAGGTTTGCGTTTGATGGTGATAAAGACTTGAACGTTGACCCGTTTCCTCCTCCTGCAGCTGGAGGTGGTGGCGAATGTGAAGCAGGTGGAGGAGTACGTGGAGCTGCTGTTGGAGGACGTCCCAGAGAAGCTGAGAGGAGCCGCTCTCATCCTGCAGCTGGCTCGAGATGCTCACAACCTGAAGGAGCTCTACCAGAACGGTTTGTCTTCTACTGCGCATGTCAAAAGCACAACCTGTGCGTCACAGCCAGGTTCATTTACACGTCAGTGATCGGACGAGTCGGGACACACCCACCAAACAAGAGAAAACTCATGACGGACGCTTGTTGAACCTGCTGCTGGAACAAAGCTGCGGCTAAGTGCTCCACACGGTTTGAGACTGAAGAAACGTTTGATCAAACCAGGAGACGTTGATCCGTCACTAAAACAGCGTGTTTGAGACGGACGAGGAGTCGGAGGCAGGTTTTCTCAACATACAAACATTTTTCAGTCATAATATTAATAATCACTTATTTGTCGCTTTTCATTATTTGTCCATGACGACCGGCTTAGTTTGACTTCCTCTGTTTTCTTTAAGCGCCACAATCAGCTGTAGACTTTTGATTATTATTTGGTTTGATTCGCTGCGGAATCAACTCCGGTCATGTCTTTAATTTCCTGGCAGACGAGTCACCGCCTTTTTTTTTCTATCAAAGTTCAAACGGGCGGAGCAGCAACTGATCAGCTCAACGGAGAATCTGCTGCCTCCTATCAGCTGGACGTCCGTGCTCGTCTCCGACTGGAAAAGAAAACACGGCTCCGCTCCGGCTCCGCTCCGGCTCCGCTCCCTGACAACCGGGCTGTTTCTTCAACAACAGCACGGAGCCGTCATCCTGCGCAGCTTCATTTGTATCTGTCACCGGGCCTCGTCAGCTCGCTCTCACTGTCGCGCCGCATCAGCCGCTCCGCCGTTGACAAGAGCCGAGTGTTGGTGTGAAGCCAGAGTCCTGAGGTCGGCCTGGAAAGAGGAGACGGACCCTGGGACGCACGTCTCTCCGCCGCGTAGCACCCATCTCTCACAAACCCCGCGAGCCAGCGACCTCATCGCATTCCCCCAGAACGTCTTTAAATGAACATCCAGCTGCTCCTCTCTCTTCAGTCCCACTCTGATTGAATCAGTCGCTGTTCCTCGTCTCCATTCCGTTGTTTTGATCATCCATGTATCATGGGCCGACTCCTGTTGTGTGTCTGTGCTCAGAGGCGGCGCTGGGCGGCCTGGCCCGGGTTCTGAGGGAGGACTGGAAGCAGAGCACTGATCTGGCAACCACCATCATCCACATCTTCTTCTGCTTCTCCAGGTGAAACAAACATCTCTGCTCTCCGGAGGTTTTAAACACGGACATGAACTTCACCATCATCTTCACGAAGGTCGACCGAAGGACGCGTTCGTTTCAGCTTCATTGATCCAATAATCTCACACCTGAGTTCAACTTCTGAAAAGGTCCACGAACAAGTCAACATTCACTTCAAGAAACAGTACACACACAGACAGTAGATCCAGTAGATCCAGCAGATCCAGTAGATCCAGCAGATCCAGCAAAGAATATGGAACATTACTGCACAGAAGATTCCCCTAAAGAATCAAACAATAACAATTACTGCATCGTGAAAATAATGATTATTATAATAGTGGTGATAGTAATTATTATAATAATAGTAATAGTAGTATTTCTAATTATAATCATACAACACAATACAGTAATGCTAATAAATATATCATATATATTAGATAATTGCACCATTAGAGAATGATCATGTTGATAATAATTTAATATTTTTAATGCAGATTAATATAATGATAGTTGACGAGAATAATGTAACATACTAGAGATGATACAAATATTATAAATAATCATCATAATAACAATTAAAACTAAAAGGACTTTAAACTGTAGGAGTAAACAAAAAGATTGTAGTACAGTATGATACAGTGTAGTACAGTATGATACAGTGTAGTACAGTATGAACAGTGTAGTACAGTTTGATACAGTGTACTACAGTATGATACAGTGTAGTACAGTATGATACAGTGTAGTACAGTATGATACAGTGTAGTACAGTTTGATACAGTGTAGTACAGTTTGATACAGTGTAGTACAGTTTGATACAGTGTAGTACAGTATGATACAGTGTAGTACAGTTTGATACAGTGTAGTACAGTATGATACAGTGTAGTACAGTTTGATACAGTGTAGTACAGTATGATACAGTGTAGTACAGTTTGATACAGTGTAGTACAGTATGATACAGTGTAGTACAGTTTGATACAGTGTAGTACAGTATGATACAGTGTAGTACAGTTTGATACAGTGTAGTACAGTATGATACAGTGTAGTACAGTTTGATACAGTGTAGTACAGTATGATACAGTGTAGTACAGTTTGATACAGTGTAGTACAGTATGATACAGTGTAGTACAGTTTGATACAGTGTAGTACAGTATGATACAGTGTAGTACAGTTTGATACAGTGTAGTACAGTATGATACAGTGTAGTACAGTTTGATACAGTGTAGTACAGTATGATACAGTGTAGTACAGTTTGATACAGTGTAGTACAGTATGATACAGTGTAGTACAGTTTGATACAGTGTAGTACAGTATGATACAGTGTAGTACAGTTTGATACAGTGTAGTACAGTATGATACAGTGTAGTACAGTTTGATACAGTGTAGTACAGTATGATACAGTGTAGTACAGTTTGATACAGTGTAGTACAGTATGATACAGTGTAGTACAGTTTGATACAGTGTAGTACAGTATGATACAGTGTAGTACAGTTTGATACAAAGAGTGAAAATAAAAGACTGAATGTCTGACCTGTCTCACCCCCTGTCTGTGTGTGTGTGTGTGTGTGTGTGTGTGTGTGTGTGTGTGTGTGTGTGTGTCAGGATGGGGGCGACAGTGTTCGTGCAGCCCTTGGACCTGGTGAAGAACAGGATGCAGCTCAGCGGTCAGGGGACGAAGGCTCGAGAATATAAAACCAGCTTCCACGCTCTTTTCTCCATCCTGAAGAACGAGGGAGTCGGAGGCATCTACACCGGGTATCCACCTTCGCTCCGGGTCTCTGACACTTCCTGTTGACGTTGTACTTCCTGTTGATGGATGTGAAGTTGTTGTGACTCCTCCCTCAGTCTGTCCGCCGGTCTGTTGCGTCAGGCGACATACACGACCACTCGTCTGGGGATCTACACCATCCTGTTCGAGAAGATGACGGGACCTGACGGACGACCACCAAACTTCCTGCTCAAGGTTCCCTCCTCTTCCTTCTGAGTGTGCTGGTAAAGAACGGGTCCAGCGGATGAGAAACGCTAACAGTGCTCCCCCTGCAGGCTCTCATCGGTATGACGGCCGGAGCGACGGGAGCGTTTGTCGGGACTCCAGCAGAGGTGGCGCTGATCCGGATGACGGCGGACGGACGGTGAGGCGGCTTCACTTCCAAGAGGTGGTTTTAAAACATGATGCAGAAATAAAACCTGTGTGTGTGTGTGTGTGTGTGTGTGGGGGGCTGCAGGCTCCCTCCAGACCAGAGGAGGGGCTACAGCAACGTTTTCAATGCTCTCGCTCGAATCACCAAAGAAGAAGGTCTCACCACGTTGTGGAGGGTGAGTCTGACTTTTTCTTTACAAACCCTGATTCATTGGTGTCAAACGTAAATAAAATCATACAACAATGAACCTGCGAACGTTTTTCAATCTTTGTACTTTAATGATATTCTCTTTTTTATGATGTGAACTTCGTGAATGACGTCACATCCTGTTGACCTTTGTTCTTTGCTTTGGATTCACAAAACACAGTGTTAGCACATTAGCATGTTAGTCCGATAGCATTTAAGTCTGTTAGCATGTTGGCCAGTTAGCATGTTAGCCACTCAGGTCTTTGTACTGGTTGTTTATCGTGTGTGTGTGTGTGTGTGTGTGTGTGTGTGTGTGTGTGTTGCACAGGGGTGTGTCCCAACAATGGCCCGGGCGGTGGTGGTGAATGCAGCTCAGCTAGCATCATATTCTCAGTCCAAACAGGCGCTGCTGGACTCAGGTGAAGACACACACACACACACACACACACACACACACACCCTTAGGTTGATGTGGAGTTTAGAGCGTGTGTGTGTGTGTGTGTGTGTGTTTTCAGGGTATTTCGGGGATGACATCCTGTGTCACTTCTGTGCCAGTATGATCAGTGGCCTGGTCACCACGGCCGCCTCCATGCCGGTGGACATCGTAAAGACCAGGTGAGGTCAAACCAATCAAAGCATCTGCTGTTGCCCACGGCGATGACTTTTAGAATGAGTCGTTGTTGTTGTTGTTGTTGTTGTTGTTGTGACTGTTGTTATTCCTGTGCAGGATTCAGAACATGAAGATGATCGACGGGAAGCCGGAATATAAGAACGGTTTGGTGAGTTCTTCTGAAAACAGACGCCCCCTGCTGGTGGAGGCTGGATTTCATCATCCACACTTTCAGTACTTTTATCATTTACTGACTTTGAATTCCTTCCTTCCAGATTTGAGACACATGAAAGGTTTTTTCAGATTTTGAAGGAAATGACTTCACAGGAAGTCACCTGTTTGCTCTGTAGAGCTCAAAGGTTGTGAGTGTTTGTCCCACAGAGTAAAGTGACCTCTGACCTTTGTTGTGGATCAGTGACGACACGTCAGAGTCACACCACGTTTCATCAACACTGGTTTTGATTTCGCTCCGACCCTCACGCTCCTCAACACTCTATTTCCTCAATGCTGTGTGTGTGTGTGTGTATGTGCGTGTGAAATGCGTGATGGTTGTAGTTGCTGATGAGCTGTTGTGACTGTGTGTGTCCACCAGGAGGTGCTGATGCGTGTGGTGGGTAAAGAAGGCTTCTTCTCGCTGTGGAAAGGCTTCACTCCGTACTACGCTCGTCTGGGACCTCACACTGTTCTCACCTTCATCTTCCTGGAGCAGATGAACCGATTCTACAAGACCCACATCCTGGACCGCTAACACACACACACACACACACACACACACACACACACACACGGACTGAAACTAAACTCATCTCATCACTCCTCAAACGCGAAAGAAGAATTTCAAGGAGCTGATTCAACTTATAGTGAACTGTTGACTCTAACACACACACACACACACACACACACTTTTATTCACAAACACACTCTGTCAGTAATGTAATGAACCTAAACTAGAATCAGTGTTCATAGGAGGGTACCATGTTACACACACACACACACACACACACACGATTCTTTTTGTAAAGAAAAAGAATGTAAGCTGACTTTAGCTCAAACTCCTTTTCTTGACGTTTCATTGCATTGAAACAAGTCTTATTTGTAGATGTATGACTCCGCCCCCTCCGTAACGACACTGCATCGTGTGGATGGTCAGTTACCGTGGTTACTGCTCAGCTGATGGTGGATCCATAAACAAACAACGTGTCTCTTTGTCTTTGTGAATAAAAACAACTGAATCTTTACCTCCGACAAAGTTTCCACGTCGGGTTCACACTTTATTTTCTTAACTTTGAACATTTTCACCGTCAGTGTCACTTCCTGTTTCTGTCGGGCGCCGCTCTGTTCCAACACACCGTTTCACATTTGGTCCAAAGTCTCAGATTGAGGGTCGGGGTCAAAGGTCACGGGGACCTGTTCTGAGGAGTGGGCAGAACATCGATGCTGAGTGGTGTGTAGCAACACCTAGTGGTGGAGTCGCGTGTTGCAGCTAAATACCCAGTGACGGCACAGTCACATGACACGGACGTTGGTGTCACATGATGTGATTGGATGAACGTCCGTGTGTGGGCGTCGACCTACATGTTTCTCTGTGGCCGCGAGAATCTGTAACTTTCCGTTACACCAACGACTCCGCCTCCGAGGTTTTCATCCACTTTCAGAAAAACACTGAAAATGACTGAGGTGTGTGTGTGTGTGTGTGTGTGTGTGTGTGTGTGTGAGACACATTAGACAAGAAGTGGGCGGATTGAAGTTTACATGTTCTGTGTATTTACATTATTTACATGTGACCACAGTCACACTCTGGTTCAGTTTGACCAAATGAGGAAACACGGTTACATTTGTGTAGTTTCTCATTTGTGTTGTTAAGTTACACACACACACACACACACACACACACACAACCTCTTAATGTTTATGAAGCAGAAACTTGAACCACTTCCTCTTCAACTTGACTCAAAACCGGAGTACTGCAGGAAGTGTGTGTGTGTGTGTGTATGTGTGTGCGTGTGTGTGCGTGTGTGTGTGTGCGTGTGTGTGTGCGTGTGTTTACTCGAGTGTGTGTGCGTGTGTGTGTGTGTGTGGGGGGGGGGGGTGTCTGATCATGTTCTCTTGCCTCCATAAATGGCATCTTGATGTTTGGGGCCAAATGAAGGAGACCGACAGTGGCCATGTTGGATCCCTCTTCTCTGTTACTGAAAGGACTTTGACTTGTTATTGATTCCGATCGATGATATTGATCTGTTCCTGATGTTGGAAATGGACTTTATCCCAGTTGTGTGTGATGGGTGTAAATGTGTGTTTGGGGCCACGGGCCCTGCAGAACAGGTTCCAGTCAACTTGTTGTGTCAACGGTAAATACAAATGTAATTCAGTGATTTGTGGATCAGCTCCTTCACCTTCAGGGAGGTTTTTATGAAGATGAAACTTTGAACTCCACTTGTGTCGACTTCCAGCCTTTCTGTGCAGCGAGGACATTTTGTGAAGCGAGGACATTTTGTGAAGCGAGGACATTCTTGTTGAGTCAGGACACGTCTTCAGGTCCTCAATCAGATGGAGCAAGTGGAGAAGTATCAACTTGTCTGAGTGTGCGTGTGTGTGTGTGCGAGAGAGCGTGTGTGTGTGTGTGTGTGTGGACATCTTCACACTTCCTTATATTTGACTTCCCAGGTGAGAGAGCGAGCGCGAGAGTGAGTGAGCGAGCGAGCGAGAGAGAGAGAGGATGGCGCCTGCAGGCGGGGAGTGGTCCAACCTGTTTGTATAAAAGACGACTTGTTCCTTCTCCTCCAGCACTCAGCTCCTCTCGTCCTCTGCTTCCTCATACCTCAACCTCTACCTGCTCAGGTAAGGACCCACCTCTCACACACACACTTCCATTTATTCTCTGGATGCTTGTTCACTGATCGTGTGTGTGTGTGTGTGTGTGTGTTGCTCCTCAGGATGTCGTGGGATGCCTATATCACGAACTTGATGTTGCCCAATGTAAACGGAAAAGAGTTTGTCAAAGCAGCTGCGATCATCGGGATCCAGACCAAGAGTGTGTGGGCAACCTCAGTTGGCTTCAACTTGACGGTAAACACACACACACACACACACACACACACGCACACTTCACAAGTTTGACTTTTTCAGGAAGAGCTTTTCTTCCACTTCCTCCTTCAGCAGATACGTTTCCTGCGTTGGTTAAACTGTGATCTCGCTCTGAGAGCTGTCGCCTCATTGGCTGAACCCAAAAGCCATAATAAGGTGCAGATGTGGACGAGCGGCGCGTCGGCCGGGTTCCTCACCTTTTCTCTGGTGGGTTTTTGGGCGTATTGAGTTTGTGCTGGTTCCTGCTGGGTGAGGACGGGCGGGGCCGCCGGGCCCTGCAGGCAGCGCCAGCAGGAGGGGCCGGTTTGCACTCGCTCCTTACACAATAAAAGCGCTGCGTTTGCTGGTTGTGTTGAAAGATGAAGCTTAGAAGCCTGTTTGAGTTCACCTGCTGAAAGCAGCGCCACACTTCCTGTCTGTGCGCCGCCGCGGCGCTGCAGCGGGTCGGGGGCGGGTCCTGGCGTTGCTCACGGAGGAAGTGAAAAGCCCAGATGTTTGATGTGTGGCGGGGGAAGCGCTGCCTGCGATTGCGCTGTGCAGTGGCGGTTGTGCGCGGTTTCCGGGTCGTTCTTTTTTGGCGCTGCAGGCTCCAACTCTCGCTGCCACGTCCTTATAAGGACATGATGTCAAAAAGAGCGGCAAATACAGGAAGTGAAGATGATGACTTCTCTGGGTGTGAATGTGTCAGGGCTGCATTCACACCACCGACTCACGCAGGGGGCGGGGCGGGGGTGGGGTGGATGGGGGAGAGGGAGCGTTGGGGAGGGAGGCG
>JAFBJT010112266.1:15864-25986 GCA_016785325.1 Chascanopsetta lugubris | reverse complement strand
TGCTTGTTGTGTTTTCCTACCGTTAAATTCCCCCCCGCTTCCGAATCATGGGACCTTTTCAAAACGAGCCGGCAGCAGCCAATCAGATTCCAATATAGCAATGGTAGTATTTCCGCTTCCGCAAAACTTCCGGTTTTACATAGAAACTACAGAAACGTTGTAAATTTCCAAGATTTTTTTTCTTTATTCAGTTACGAGAATTACACTTAAAATGAAACAGGATCGGGGAAATACAATTCAATATCATTTCCTTTATATAATATTTACTAAATGCACATTTTTACTTTCATTTTACCTGTAATAAATGTAATATTATCGTCATACTTTTTCTCTTGATAGAGTATTTTTATCATTATAGTTACTGAAAGTGGTTAAAGGAAAAGTATTTGCATCTTTTCGTTAGTTAATGATCTTTTCCTCTGATAAGTAGATGTATGTCCCTGCGTTTTTAAATTATTCATAATCTGTCATACACATTAAAACTTTGAACAAAAATAAAAGTTAAATTTTTTTTAATGAATCATTCCTCAACGTGACGCCATTCTGTAGTCCTTCTTAAACACCAAACATGGCGCCCATCATTTTGAGAGACAACCACTACTGCCCCCTTGAGGCCGGTACCCGTTACACCCTTAATGTTACAAAACAGAGCTTTTGCTCACGTGTAGCGCGGCGTTACACAAACACTGGACTTCCTGTTTCCACACGGCAGCTCCCAACATCACAGGTAACACGTAGTTTTTTGTTTTACCGAAAGAAAAATCAGTGTGTGTCTGTGTGTGTGTGTGTGTGTTGGTGTTCAATCAGAGTTGTGTTTGACAGGAGGAGGAAATGAAAAGTAAAGCTGCAGAGTCTGATGCCTCCGAACCGAAGGGAGGAGGGAGAGGGAGGAAGAGAGCTGCTGACAAACCCACTGCTGCTCCCACTGAGTCCAAAACAGCACGAGACGACACGCGTGGAGAGACATCAGGGGCAGGTGTGCACCTCTGGACACACAACAACAACAACAACAACAACAACAACACACTTGTTGTGTTAGTGTGATGACAGTTTGTTGTGTTGTTGCAGGACCTCCTCCCCCTCCTCCTCAGAGGAAAAGTGTCCACAGCAGCAGCATCCTGCACTACATCTACAGGAGCAGCCTGGGACAGAGCCTCCACTCACAGATGAGACAGGTGACACGAATTAAAGGTGCAGTGCACTGGACTTTAGTGACCCCTAGTGGTGAAGTTGCTGCACCTTACGATTCCCCACTGGAGAACCTACGGAAACCTTCAGTCATCATAAAATGCAGTCGTGCGTTAATGGGCGACTATGGTGCAACATGGCGGCCTGCTTCTCATGTCAATATTAAAGGTGCAGTGTGTAAGATTTGGTGACCTCTAGAGGTGAAGTTACATGTTGAAATCAAACATCCAGGTGATTATAAATGAATTAAAATGTCAGTATGTCATTGTCATCATACTATTCCCTCTGGAGAACCTATGGAAGCCTTCAGTCAGTAGTGCTTTTCCGTGCAACATGGCCGCCTCCATGGAGTGGACCTGCCTGTGGCGTCAGTATGAAGGCTCATTGTTTGTTCACTCCTCCTCCAGTGCCTCCAGGAGCCGTTCATCCGCTCTCTGTCGTCGTATCACTTCCACAGCGCCACCAGCCCCTTCGACCGCAGGATCACCTGTCTGGAGTGGAACCCGGCTCACCACTCCTCCATGGCTGTGGGCTCCAAGGGCGGAGACATCTACCTGTGGGACTTCAAGGTGCCCACCAAAAACACCTTCATCAAGGGGGTGAGTTACGACCGGACCTCTCCGACTGGTCTGAGGTGTCCAGTGACTTTTAAAGGTGTAGTGTTGTGGGTTCATGTGCGTGCTGTACCTTTAAATGGGCTCTTCGTGCACCTACAGGTTTATGTCACTCTACACTGTCATTGGTTCTCTTAGACGGGGGCCGGCGGCTCGGTCACAGACATGAAGTTTAACCCCTTAAATCCCACCCAGCTCTTCATGTCGTCTCTGTGCGGCACGACGTCTCTGCGGGATTTGACCGGAGCCTCTGTGACTGTGTTTGGCAGCACAGACACGTTCAAGTAAGACTGATACAAACAGGAAGCTACGTAAACGTGTGGGACGTCCGCGCGGTCTGGCATCAGTCTTCTTATCAGGTGGCCCCCTGCTGGTCAGAGGAGGAACTACATCGTTGGATTTAGGGGTTGTACATTTTGCATAGAGGAAACTCTGGTGCTTTACGACACTTGGAGACGCAGGAAGTGAGACTCTGACCTCCACGGTGACGTCCGCTCAAACAGGAAGTAGAATTCAAAAGTGTTTTCTGTGATGAAGAGCGCCCCCTAGGTTCACAGAGCACCCGCACACCCCACCAACGGACTGTAAACATGGAGGGTCTGACTCCTTTGTGTTTGTGGCGCGCAGAACGGAGCAGGAGACTTTATCGGCGGGATGAAGTTCTGCCCCTCAGATCTGTCCAAAGTCTTCGTGGCCTCGGGGGAGGGAACCCTGACCCTGCAGAGCTTCGAGGGCCTCGCACCCACAACCGTGTCCCAAACCCGAGACTGTTACCACGACCACCACAATGTTTGGTGAGGAACCTGATCGGAAGACTGATGCTGGAAGAAGAGACCTTTTTTTTCCCCGTTAAAGGCACAGTGTGTAATTGTTTCAGTGACATCTAGTGGTGAAGTCGGATGGTGCAGCTTGATAACCTCGACCTCACCCTTCTGTATTGGTCTTTCTTCTTCTACCGTTAAAAACATGGTGGTGCAACATGGCCGCCTCTGATTGGGTGATTGTCAAATTTTCTAAATCGATCCCACCCTAAATTTTACACACTGGACCTTTAATTTGATAGTACATTTGCTGTTGTGGCCGAATGCAAACACCATTTTTTTAGTATGTGAATGTGTCAAAAAATCATATTTGATCATTTTAATGTGTAAATTCTCCTGAATTATTTTCTTACCCTGTGAATTCCCGTGTTTTCCTTCTTGCCTCAGTTTCTGGTTCTGCTGTGTGGACGTGTCCGTGAGCAGACAGATGTTGGTCACAGGCGATAACGTCGGCCAGCTGCTGCTCCTCGGCCTGGATGGAACCAAGGTGAGTGGAACCGACCAGAGTAGAACTCAAATGAGCCGTCTCTGGGGCACGGATTCACCTTAGTTTGTGTTTGCGCCGCTCTGTCGCCGTAGATCTTCAGCGACAAGTTGCACAAAGCCAAAGTGACGCACGCAGAGTTCAACCCCAGGTGTGATTGGCTGCTGGCGACGGCCTCGGTGGACCACACGGTGAAGCTGTGGGACCTGAGGCACATGAAGGACAACCAGAGCTTCCTGCACAAACTGCCTCACGAGAAAGCCGTGAACTCCGGTAACAGCAGCCGCACACGCGCGTCCTCGGTCGTTTAAATCCCGTTGCCGTGGCAACCGTTCACAAAGACGCCACTCTGACTCCCCGTTGTATCTCCTCACAGCCTATTTCAATCCGATGGACTGTTCCAAGTTGCTCACCACGGACCAGTACGACGAGATCCGCGTCTACTCGTCCTGTGATTGGTCGAAGCCTCAGCACATCATCCAGCATCCTCACCGACAGTTTCAGCACCTGACCCCCATCAAGGTTTGCCGAGTCATCCCGTTAAATTCAATAATAATGACAATAATAATGATCACGATAACAACGGTCATCTATTGTTCCACAGGCCACATGGCACCCGACCTATGACCTCATCGTGGCCGGCCGTTACCCTGACGACCGCATCTGCACGGGCGACCGGAGAACCATCGACTTCTATGATTCCAACACGGCGGCGCTCGTGTATCAGCTGTACGACCCCACGGCATCGGGGATCAAATCTGTGAGTCGCTCGTCGGCCATCTTGCCCATGCCTAACTCCTCCTCCTACTTCCTGGTTCATCCAAAGAAACGGGCAAAGAGAGGCGGATCACAGGTAGAGCTGGGGGTGGGGCCACGGTGCTGCCGCAGCATCCACGGAAGGTCGGCCCGGGTGTCACTCCAGAGGCCACGCCCCTTAATTATGTTCCATTGCAAACCTGGATAGAATAAAAGTAAGCCCCGCCCCCGTACAGCTGTCAAAGGAGACTGTAAACATGTTTCTTTCACTTCCAGAGTTGATCATTTTAACATGGGAGTCTATGGGGGTTGACTCGCTTTTGCCTCAAGTGGCCGCCGTGTGAACTGCATGTTCTTGCCCTGTTCCTCATCCGTCATTCCTGGAGGTTGCCACCTGGTCTTGGATTATCTTCTCTAGTTGCTTCTTAATTACAGTGCATTATGTTTTATTCATTTCCAGATCAACAAGTTCAATCCCATGGGAGATGTGATCGCGTCTGGAATGGGTGAGTTTCTCAGACTCACATCTCTGCCTCGTGTCTTCAGGTTGTCTGAGAATGTATTGAAATTGTTTTGTTGTTTTCCACAGGCCTGTCGGTGCTGGTGTGGGACCGAGAGGAGTCACTGATGAACGACGGGGACACCCAGCGCGAGGACACCTCCACCTCAGCGGACAGTCCGAGGCGGCCGAGGAGGCGGAGTCAGCCCAGACCCACCAAGGAGAAGAAGACGTCCGTCCTGGACCCGAAGCTGAAGAAGAAACTGGCTTCTCTGGAGGAACCGGAGACCAAAACTCAGAGGAGGAAGAAGTGAACTGTTGTAAAACATCCAGCACTTAAAAAACAAACAAAAAAACCCCACATTGATATGTTTGTTTACTGTTTGTCTCCAACTTCAGGGACTGTCTGCAAATTCCAGGTTTTGGAGCAGTTTGCTCCCAGAGATGTTTTTCTACCGTTTGTCAATAAAAATGTTCATGTTGTTGTAAATGCACAGTACAGGACACTTTAACTCAAATGTGTGTTTTTGAAATGCTCCTTTATTTCACACAAAGTTGCACTTGTAGTGTTAAAGGTACAGAATGTGGGATTTAGCACCATCTTGTGTTGAGGGTGCATGTTGCACCTCACACCTCCCTCCACACTTTGTCCACTCTAGGCTACTGTAAATACAGGGAGGTGTAACATGGCTCCCTCTAGTGGAGAGGACCTGCTGGACAACCAAACTTCTGATCTAAACTTTTACCCTCGGGACCTTTAAGCGTAATTAAAGAGGTGACTTCCTCGCAGCTCGTGGACCGTGGCGTTGGCCAGCCGAAGGATGACCTCACCCCAGGACGCCCTCTCCTCTCCCCTGTCCAGACGCCAGGCCTGGTGGGCGGAGTAAACCATGCTCAGGACCAGGCCTTCAAACTCCCGCTGGGTCAGCGGCCGCTTCCTCACCCCCTCGAACCCGGTCACCATCTGCTCCATGGAGTCCGGGTTCCGGGGGATGTTGTCGTTGAGCTGGGACAGAAACGCCCGGCCCGACCGCATCGACGCCATCTCCTTATCCAGGAGGAGGAGGTTTTTATCGCTGTCGACTTCGACGCCACCCAGCAAGAACTGCAGGTGACAGAGGAAGCGTCTGTCATGGTGAGTCAAGTATTTTTTGAAGTATATTTACTCTTCAGAAATTACTAAAAATTTGACTTAGGTGTCCATCAAAAACATCAAAGTGTTGTTTTTTTTACGTTCTTGATGGAAGTCATGAGCCATTGCAGTCTTCCTTTTGTCCACACTGGCAAAAGTTCCATAATTTTAACGTACATCTACAAAGTTTGCATCACCATGACAACATGATTACGCCACTTCCTGTACTGGTTTGAAAAATCCTGCATGAATACATGAACCAGATGCGTTTCGAGTTCAGCAGGAACCACACTGACGCTCCACTGCTGAACACGCGACCAGTGCGGCCCCTGACTCAGAACCTATTGACGGTGCAGTGACGATGACACCTATTAGAGCACGATTGCCATGTTGCTGTCTTTAATGATGAAAGGAACTTTATGAAAAGTACAAATGAAGAAAAACACTTTGATACATCTTGAAAGAGAAGGTTCGCTGGAGAGTACCTCAAACATCAGGTTTGCATCAGACAGCCGTGAGTCAGAGGCTGGACCCGGGCCTGCAGCCACATCTAAAGTAGAAAATACTGGAACTGCTATAATATTATAACAATAACAATAATATAATACTGCAAAAATATGTCACTATAAAACACATTTGTAGTTACCATGGGTATTGCACAATATCGTAAAAAAAGCATTGTGCATGCATTCCAACCATCTGGGGGTTGTTTGTTGTGACTCACCTTGCAGCACCTGTTCACACCAAAGCCACAGAAGAACCTGGAGGCAGATTTGAACGGGCAGTTTCATGGTAGTTCTTCTTGTTGCATAGTACAGCTGGTGCCTCTCACCTCTGCGCTCCCTCAGTGAATCCCTGCAGCAGCACCTCGCACTAAATACCTCGCTTTTTTTTTTACTCCCTGGAAAAACGCAGCAAAAGCCAGTTGGCCTTTGATGCCGGGCAGACGGCAGTGATTCTTCTCAGCGCTCCTCCTCCTCCGCCTGGTGTCCACACACCGGTTCACACCCTTTGTTGTCCAGTATTCAACACTTTTATGAATGTATCATTATGATGATATTATTATATTATATTATTAATTAAATTGTCATGTGTCTCACAACACACAGATGACATCAGGGTATTTCATTTACCTTTGTATCTATTCATCTATTTACTCTTATCATTTTCCATAATCATTTTATTTATTTAGTAATAAATCAGTCAATTATCTGTTCATCTATATTTATATTATCTGTTTTTTTTTATTCACAGCCCTTAATACTGAAGAGCGCCACCCCCTCCGCCACAAGGGGGCAGTAGCAGCAGTTGGCTGTGAGTGAGAGCAGTTTATTTACTTCCGGTTGAAGGGTGCAGTTGTTGCTGAATGGTGAAGTGGTGGAGAGAAAAAAAAAGGTAACTCAACTTTTTCTGTTCTCCCACGGAGCCTCTGTTACTCCCCTGACACGTGCACATAATAGTAAGGCACCGTGACGTCACACGCCGACGGTTTAAATCCCTCGCGAGACGGAGAGTTGGCTCGTTAGCTAACGTCGATGCTAACGGTAGCTAGCTAACCACAACATTACTAACAGTTTTTAACTCGCACTCATCCGGCTTCTTTCGTCTATATTGCAAAACATTATTCACACGTTTGAGCTTCAACCCTTTAATTTAAAGTTGTTAGTATTTGCGATTTAGTTACTAATGTTTTATGAGTTGTCGTTAGTGTTTGTGGTTCAAACTTATTCGTATCATTGATAGCTTAATGATGTTCAGCCCCCCCCCCCCCCTCCTCTCTCTCTCTCTCTCATACAAACACAGACAAATACAGAGCGATCAAGTGCAATACAGTGGTACATACCCCATATGTTTACTTTACCTTATATCCAATGACTGGCCACTTTATTAGGCACACCGTACAGGCACCTGTGTGGTCTGATGATGTCGTCGCCCATTTCCCTCAAGGCTCTATGTTTGAGTGCAAACGTATCATCATAATAAACAGGAAGTACAAGTTGTGTGTATTGACACTCGACGTGCCGTCGTCTTTCAGGCACGCAGATCCAAAGATGGAGTCCAGCGAGGACGGGGGCCTCAGCGTCGGCGGCTCCGTGGGCGAGGAGAACTACTTCCTGGGATACACCTTCACCGACCGCTCCCACTCCAGCCGGGTGGTGAAGAGCATCATGGACCTGTGCCTGGAGGACGGCCTGTTCGCCGACGTCACCATCACCGTGGACCACAAGCAGTTCCACCTGCACCGGCTGGTGCTGTCGGCTCAGAGCAGCTTCTTCCGCACCATGTTCACCTCCAACCTGAAGGAGTCGCACAACCGCACCATCGAGCTGAAAGACGTGAGCGCCTCCGTCTTCCAGCTGCTGGTCGACTACATCTACCACGGCACCATCAAGCTGCGGGTGGAGGAGCTGCAGGACACGTACGAGATGGCGGACATGTACCAGCTGACCGCGCTGTTCGAGGAGTGCTCCCGCTTCCTGTCGCGGACGGTGGAGGTGAAGAGCTGCCTGCAGGTGAGCGGCAGGCTCAGATTATTATTTTCCAGGATGTCTGATTGGACTTCAAATCACCTGTCTGTCTGTCTGTCTGTCTGCCTGCCTGTCTGTCTGTCCAGGTGATGTGGCTCGCTGACAGACACAGCGACCAGGAGTTATACACGTCGGCCAAACAGTGTGCGAAAATCCACCTGGCTCAACTGCACCACAGCGATGAGTTTCTAAACCTGCCTCTGTGTTTGCTCCTGGACATTATCAAAGGTGAGACTGTGCGAGTGTATATTTACCACGTTGCAGACTCCTCCCACTTCCTGCTTCAAAGAGGCGGAGCACAAGTAGAGCAGGGGGTGGAGCCGTGGGGCTGTCGCAGCATCCGCAGAACGCGCCAGGTCGGCCCAGGTGTCGCTCAAGAAGCCACGCCCCTTAATTATGCCCAATTTCAAACCTGCGTGGAATAAAAATAAACAAGTTAGAAAAAGACAGGATAGAAGAAAACATGTGACTGGTTGAGACCAATTAAGAAGCTCGTACCAGACTTTAAACATGTTTCATTCAAGTTGATCATTTTTTACATTGGAATCTATAGGGATTGAGCCTCTAGTGGTCACCCTGTGAACTGCATGTCGGTGCACTTTCATATTGGATTGATCCGTCAGCCCCGGAGGTTGCTGCTTTGCCATAGTGCACTTTTCATGAATGCAGAAGAAGCAGCTCTATGAGTCTTGAGTCAAACGTCGTGTGTTTGTGGTCAGATGGCGTTCCCACCTCCCAGAATCCAACGCTGGCCATCGAGTCGTGGATCAATCACAACAAAGTGGAGCGAGAGGAGTACGCCTGCATCCTCCGAGAGAATCTCAAGGTAAAGTTTTCTTCAGCGAGACACGTGCGTTGGTTTTGAATTCTTGTACCTGTGACACGTGTGCGACCGTGTCCTCAGGAGATCGGCGAGAACGTCCACATTTACCTGATCGGCAAAGAGGAGACGAGGACGCACTCGCTGGCCGTGTCCCTTCACTGTGACGAGGACGACACCATCAGCGTGAGCGGACAGAACAGCCTGTGTCACCAGATCACCGCCGCCTGCAAGCACGGCGGCGACCTGTACGTGGTGGGCGGCTCCATCCCTCGCCGCATGTGGAAGTGCAACATGCACACGATGGACTGGGAGCGCTGCGCCCCCCTGCCCAGGGACCGCCTCCACCACACCATGGTGTCCGTCTCCACCGAGGACGCCATCTACTCGCTGGGCGGCAAGACGCTACAGGACACGCTCTCCAACGCCATCATCTACTACACGGTGAAGGACAACATGTGGACAGAGATCAGCCTGCTGGACACGGCCGTCTCGGGCGCCGCCGGGGTCAACCTGGGCGGAACCATCTACCTGCTGGGCGGGGAGGAGAACGACATGGACTTCTTCACCAAGCCGTCCCGCCTCATCCAGTGCTTCGACACGTCCACTCAGAAGTGTCAGATCAAGCCCTACATGCTGCCCTTCGCCGGCTGCATGCACGCCGCCGTGCACATGGACGTGATCTTCATCGTGGCGGAGGGAGACTCCCTGGTGTGCTACAACCCCCTGCTGGAGAGCTTCACCCGCCTGCGCTTCCCTGAGGTGTGGAGCTGCGTCCCCTCGCTGTGGAAGGTGGCCAGCTGCAACGGCTGCATCTACGTCTTCAGGGACAAATGCAAGAAAGGAGACGCCAACACGCTGAAGTTCAACCCGGCCACTTCTGTCGTCTCCGTCATCAGAGGCATCAAAATCCTGCTGACCAACTGGCAGTTTGTCTTGGCCTGACTCCGCCCCCTGCCCTCTGTGCGTTGACATCATGACGTCACCGTTGGGACATCCTGCGCGGAGACCTGAGCTAAAGGTGCTTCCTCCGCTGGTTCCTGTGTCACTCATTCCACTCCCACTCAGCCCAGCAGTTCAAACACACGAGGGATGTGTGTCGCTGACCGTGTGTGTGTCACTGTGGAGGCGGAGCTGTGACCAGCGATGACGTCACGGATACGTTTGACCTGCGCTCTACTTGTTGATTGATACACACGAAGAACTACAATGTTAAAAACACACATCCTTCAGTGTGTGTGTGTGTGTGTGTGTGTGTGTGTGTGTGTGTGTGTGTGTAG
>JAFBJT010112265.1:0-11515 GCA_016785325.1 Chascanopsetta lugubris | reverse complement strand
ACAGACGAGCCGGTTCCAGCGCCGACTGTTGTCGCGTTTGTCGCGTGACTCCCAAGTTCCCAGGTTTGATCTCGAGTCCTACGACCAAATCTGCCAGATTCGGCCATTTCTGGTTCGTATGAGCTCGTCTTCACATCTTCTTCCCGCTGTAAATAAAGATGGACGCCATGACGGCACCCATAGGATTCTGCACAGTGCTTATGACTGGGTGGGTCACGCGATGCCTAACTCCTCCTAGTTCCTGATTCATCCTAAAACTAACATAGAGGTGGAGCACAGGTAGTGCGGGGGGGGGAGGGGGGGGGGGTGTTGTCACAGTATCCACAGAAGGTCGGCCCAGGTGAAAATAAGCCCCGCCCCTGCACAGTCGTCACGTGAAAACATGTGACTGATCGAGAGCAGACCTATAGTTTGTACCAGACTTGAAACTTGTTTCATTCTCCTCTAAAGTTGATCATTTTAACATGGGAGTCTGTGGGGAGTGACTGGCTTTTGCCCCAAGTGGCCACCCTGTGAACTGCATGTTTTTCCACTTCAGCTTGTTATAGTCCTTATTTTGAATTTTTGCACATGTGAAACAGCAACACATGTACATTTAAAGGTGCAGTGTGTAAGATGTGTTGACCTCTAGTGGTGAAGTGGCATGTTGTATCCATCACCTCACCCTCCTGAACATGAGCAGAACCTGTGGTCGACTTCAGTTGTCGTTAAAACTCAAAAGATGTTTAGTACGTCCACTTTTACTACTGTAAAAACATGGCGGCCCCCGTAGAGAGGAGCCCCTCCTCATGTAAATATACATTAAAGGCTCATTTTAGGGTGATGGGGAAAAACTTTAAACATTCACTTGATTATAAATTCATGAAAATATCTTTTTTTTGGGTCATATTTTTAGAAGTGACGAAAATGACCAAAATCTTAAAAACTGCAGCTTTACGTACAACAATATGAAACATGTATGTAAATGAGTGGTGGAGCCGATCCGGTCTCCATGTGCTGCTGCACTTCCCCATTTCTTGCCCCTTCCCCCAGTTCTCAACATTCCCAACTGTGTGTGGCGCCTATTTTTCTGGTAACACGATAAGAGAAATGTGTCAAAACATATGATTGAATGTTCATGTGTTTGTGTGTGTGTGTGTGTATGTGTGTGTGTGTTTGTGTGTGTGTGTGTGTGTGTGTGTGTGTGTGTGTCTGCACTCACAGCACACACGCCTGGGGAATGTTTGTATGATGTAGCCATGTGGCTGCGGGTGTCCGACCGCTGCGCAGCAGACCGGGTTTCACGGACTAAGGACTGTGTCGTAAACACATGTGAAACAGGCTGAAATGCTTTTTCTCACTTACCCCAGAATGGGGTAGGGGGCTGGGGTTGGGGTGAGGGTGGTGGGGGGGGGGGGGGGGGGGGGGGGGGGGGGGGGGGGGGGGGGGGGGGGGTTGGTCGCCCTGGGTGGGCCATGTTAACCCGTTGACTTGGTCTGCGGGGCCTGATCCCCTGGGTGTCCGCTCATTCAAGATATGAAACGTAGAACTAGCTTTGATGGCTATGAATGTGCGAGTTTGGAAGCTGGGGGTCTGAACGTCTGAACTTTTAAAGGGGCAGTGTGTAAGATTTGGTGACATCGAGTGGTGAAGTTGCATGTTGTGTCCATCACCTCACCCTCACCCTTCTGAGCCTGCAGGAGAACCTGTGGTCGACTTCAGTCGTCATTAAAAAATGTTTAGTATGTCCACTCTAGGCGAGTGTAAAAACATGGCGGCCCCCGTAGAGAGGACCCGCTCCTCATGTAAATATACATTCATGTGCTCATTTAAGGGTAGTAGAAAAAATAATACATGTAGGTGATTATGAAAATGTCACCATGTCATAATCAAAAAAAAAAATCATAAAAATAATTACACACTGCACCTTTTTTTAAAAATCCACGAACAAGGCATCATATCAAGGAATGTGCTTGACCACATGAAATGACTGAAAACGCTGTAGTACATATGCCAGGCCTGTAGTGGCGCTGTAATGCTCCCATAGGCACAAGTAAGGGTTGGCACATCACATTGGACTGAAAACGAATGGGGGTGGAGTTTTATGTTGAAGACTGAGAAAGCAGGGGGGGTCGGGGGGCTACCAGACACAGCTGGGCTTGATTGGGCTCCATCCTCGCATGTAAACATCATGCATGAGAGAATCACACACACACAGGAAACAGAAGAATTTCAAAATAAAAGCATATTTCGGCTCATTTGGAGACTCCCTTGGAGATCATTCGTTGTGTCCATGAGACCAACACTAAGCACCTTCTCTTCTCTCTTTCAGGGTTTCTGGTTGGGACTCCACCATGTTACCTCACCTCCTGCTCCTGTTCCTTTCCTGTGGTCTGGTACAATCCTCCGACTGCCCGGCGGACTGCGCCTGCCACCTGCAGGAATCCATATTCTGCATCCATCGGCGGGCCAGCACCCTGCCCGCTGTCCCCGCCACCACCCGCCAGCTCTACATCTTCCAGAATGGCATCAACACCTTGTCCCCGGACGACTTCCACAGCCTGGTGGAGCTGGAGATGCTCGACCTAAGCCAGAACGAGCTGGCGGAGATTCCAGAGGGGGTCTTCGAGAGGCTGTCCAAGCTGAAGAACTTGGACTTGTCCGCAAACCAGATCACCCACATCCCGAAAGGCAGCTTTTCCGGGTTGGTGCAGCTGGAGAGACTTTATCTCCATGCCAACCGCATCCAGAGCATCCACATGGAGGCTTTTGAAGGTTTGGACATGCTCCTGGAGCTGAAGCTCCAAGGAAATCAGCTGACAGCTCTGCCGACCCTTCAATTCCCCAGTCTCCTGCTTCTGGACCTCAGCAGCAACAACATCCCCAACCTGGCTCCCGTAGATCTTCAGACCCCGCACCTGGAAGCCCTTAAAATCTCCTCCCTGGGTCTCACCTCTGTGGACGAGGAGCTCATAAACTCCCTGGGGAACCTCCACGAGCTCGACATCTCCATGAACCAGTTGACGAAGATGCCACAGGCTCTGAAGCAGTACTCCCTCAAGGGGCTCATCAAGCTCAACCTGGCCGCCAACCCGTTTGGTGAGCTCAGGATGGAGGACTTCATGAAACTCACCGGGCTCCAAGATCTAGATCTCAGCGGACTTAATCTCCAGGGGTTCCCTCAGGGTTTCTTCCAGATCTTTCCTCGGTTGACGCACCTGACAGCAGCGGAGAACCCCTTCAACTGCTTATGCCCGTTGGCCTGGTTCCCCCTGTGGCTGAAGGAGAAGCGCGTGGGCCTCGGGAGGCCTGAGGAAACCAGGTGTCACTTTCCTCTGGTTAACGCTGGAAAGATGCTTTCAGCGCTGGAGCACAAAGACTTCGGATGTCCGCCCACTACTACAGTGCTGACCGGCTCCCCTATCGGAAGTACCCCTGCTCCACAGGTGCTCACCACCCCTCCTGAGGCCACCCACACCAATGCCATCCCTCCACCTCCTCCTCCCAGTGAGGAAACCATGTACTCAAACACAGACAGTAACCCACTTCCACCCGACACTCCAGTATCTCCCAGCTCCACCAGCGGGGAGGACGAGCAACACATCTGCCCGTCAAACATCTGCCTTAATGGTGGAACCTGCAATTTTGACCCACTGGGTCAACTCAGCTGTCTGTGTCCCTCAGGAACCACTGGCCTCTACTGCGAGAACATGGATGAAGTTCCGGAGCCACCGAAACCTTCCGCAAGAGAGGTTTCGGTGGTCGCCCTGGAGATGCCCGATGACCCCGATGCCATCAGCTCTCGACAGGTGACCTCCACGTCCATCCTCCTTGACCTGCATCGCTTCATCGAGTCGCGGCCACACATCCGTGGCATCAGGTTGACCTACCGAAACCTCTCGGGGCCCGACCGCCGCCCCATTATCCTGAAAGTACCGGCGACCTACCCTGAGTACACTTTGCGTGGTTTGAGTCCCAACTGCACCTACTCGGTATGCGCCAGTCCCCTGGGCGAGAAAGTCAACTCTGGGTCCAACAGTTCCTTAGAAGCAGGGTCATGCACGGAGGCCCGCACTGACGGGGTTCCACTGACTTCCATAGAATCCAGGGTGGAAACACAAAGCCAGGTTACATATACCCTGATCCCTGCCCTGGCAGCCCTAGCACTGGTGCTGGGTTTGGCTGTGGTTGCCGGGACCATCGTCTGTCTGCGGAGGAGAAGACAGGCAAAGGCAGGTTTGGAGCTGGAGCTGGGTCCGGCAGACCCCGACCCCATGGAACTGGAGGGGATCAAGGCTTCGCTGGACAACGAGGGGAACGGTTCACTAAACCAGAAACAGGCTGAGATCGAGCGCTGTCACACTCCGCAGCCGAATCCGTCCTCGCAACAAAACGGCGGCTTGGACCATGAGGTCCCGTTGATGCAGGGACAATGTCCGTCAAATAACAATCTGGCGTCATTAAAGCCGTCATATTTCTGAGACACTTGGGAGGACTTTGGATTGATCGGGCTCAGCCGTAAAGACTCGTGACGTCCTGCTGTGGCTCCTTTAGTGGTTAAAAATCTTAGCTTCATTCATTTCTAGCGTAAAAGCGGCACTTATTCATTTGGACTAGTCCAAATAAGAACGATATGGATTTGATGCTGAATGATAAAGATTACGTGGCATATGTGGAAAGTGCTGCACCACAATGGGACAAGACGCAGGATGTGGTTCATACGAGTGTGACGGTGGTGTGACCTACACAAGTGGTTTTAAAGTGCAATCGTCTAGACTGGTCTTAGTAGCAGAGAGTGCAAACGGAAGTGCCTATTTTTGCATTGACACAACGGCTCATCTTTAAAACTAGCTCTTTTTTTTATAAATGTTAGCGAGCTGTAATCCTGTTGCTGGATTTGGGAGATGCTGAGTCAGCGTTTGGATTTGAAACGTTGAGGAAGCGCAAACTGGACCGCAAGACCTGGAGCAAAACAGGGTTTCGAGCAGCTCCACCTGGGAACTATGAAATAAACTTGCACTGAAAACTAAAATACTCCCCTCCCTTTTCTGATGGTCACACGTGGAAATGCAATTTTTTTTTAAAAAGCTGCCTAAACTCGACACTACGCTGATGACATGATCGAATCTGAGTTTGTTCGGCATCAACAGATTGAGAATAATTCTTTCCACACAATCCCTCAAACTTTGCTGTGAAAGTGAAATGGACTGAATGAAAAGCCATTGTGAATGGACTTTGCCTGTATTTTGTCAAACTGACATCGTGATATTCTGTCTCTGTGTGTTTAATGTTTTTTTTTTTGTGTGTGTGTCTTTTTTTTCATGTTCATTCAGTATTGCAATTTTTGGTCAGTTGGAATTTTAAAGATTTTTACCAGTTGAAAAAAAAAAAGTCATTAATGGTTTTGTTCATTTCTTATTAGCATCGTAGGCTACGCGTAGCTCCTAAGCTTCTTCTAGCGAGTGTCGACGTAAATACTAATTTATGAAACAACAGCGTCTGAGCACACATGACCAAGAGACCAAGTCGAATGTGTCCAAAGCAGATGGACAAAGTGTTTTGGACAGTGTTCCTCTGTTGGGCAACCGAAGCCTGACCGGCCAAACGAGAAGACTCATCAACAAACTCTGAGAAACTCAACAAACCAACCCGTCAAGTGTCAGACACTTTACTCTCTCTCTCGCTCTCTCTCTCTCTCTCTCTCTCTCTCTCTCTCTCTCTCTCTCTCTCTCTCTCTCTCTCTCCTCGCCTCAGACGGAGGCCCAAACTGTTCAAAGGCCTTTGGCCACAGAACCCGCCCCCACAAAGTGGCGCACATGTGCCGAGAAGGGAAAAGCAAGTTCAAAGAGATTCCGGGCACAAAAGAGTCAATGAGTTTTTGACGCGAGTTGTTTCCTCCACTCTTCTCTGCACATAACGACAAGCTCTGTCCACTAAACCTGTGGTTCTCACCCGGTCTGGGTTCATCCCCTTCAAAATAAAATCACAGGATTTTTTTTCTCTCAAATTTTCCCCAGACATCAGTCGGATGCATTAAAAATACATTTCTAAATAAAAGCACCAGGTTTTTTTTTCTTCCCCAGACGTTACTCTGATGCCTAAAAAGCCCCTTCAAAATAAAAGCACACATCCACTACATCCTGAACATGTTGTGATAAAGCCTTTGTTTACAGTCACAGGTTAGAGTTTCCAGCGTCTGGATTTACGGCTCGCAGGTGTGAGAACATGCGAGAGTTTAAGTGAGGCGACATTGTTTACCACTGTGCCACCGTTCCGCCCCTGAACAGCCTTCTCCCTGTCGCTTTTCCTCGTCTCACTCACTCCCTCTCACATCCTGTGTTTTGCCTCATTCAACCACCATGATTGGCTCGTGTGCCTTTGAGACTTTCTTGCTTGTTTACTGCAAAACCAGACTGTGAAATGCACCATTCTTAGCTATTTATTGTCTTGTTTCCTGTTTTAGGCTCAAAATGTCACAAGCTTGTTTTTCTGTCCTTCTCCTTAAAGGTAAAGTGCGCAAGATTGTTGTTTGTAAACAAACCGGTCAAAGTCGGCCCCCGTATCCTCTCTAACAACACGACCCTGTGGTGTGAGTCCTACATGAACCGTAGATGTGGGATCAAAGGAGTTGTTTTCCTCCGCAGCACCTTGCGCCTCAACGAGTCGTGTCACCAGCTGATGTGTGTTTGAGGAACTCTAATTATTTTTCGTCACAAACTGAAAATGAAGAAATGCAAGGTCATCCGTTTTCGCCAGCTTAAAAACAGAGCTTTCTAATTGGCTGTCTAACGGCCATCGGCGTGGGTGAGTGCTTATGCGAGGGTTGTTCAAAAAGTTCTCGGCCCCATCCAGAGAACATCACAGGGAAAATGACGATGGGGCTTATTTTCACTCTATCGAGGTTTGAAATTGTGCGTAATTAAGGTGCGTGACCTCCGCGATACCCATGGGCCCGCCCCCGCTCTACCTGTGCTCCGCCTCTTTGCCCATTTCGGGATGAGAACCAGGAAGTAGGAGGAGTTAGGGCATGGGCAAGATGATGACAAGTGAACCGCCCATTACGAGCCTAATATGCACGACACCGACTCTACGTCTTTGAATAGAGCTCGCCTCTTGTTTGTGGTTCAGGCTGAGAACTTTTTGAACAACTCTTGTACTTGTATTTGTGTGTGTGTGTGAGTGTGTGTGTGTGTGTGTGTGGTTCCACATCTTCAATATGTCTTCTCTATAACTGAGCTCATGCACTACACTCCAGTCCTGTCCAAAGCTAGCTCCTCCCCCTCCTCTAGCCCCTCCCCCTCCTCCCCCTCCTCCTCCTTACTGTGTCAATACTCCAGTATAAACACACACACATATCTGCTTCCCCTCCAATATATCATCTGGAAGGTTTGGCTTTGTTTGGCTTTGGACAGTGAGAGAGGTTAGGAAAAGTTTATTTGAAATGTTTCCAGTGTCACAGAATCTTCTCTGTGTATCGAGCAGGAAGCCTCGTTGTTTTTTGTATTTTTTATTATCATTATTTCATGTTTGTCTGATATGTCTCTGTGTGTTTGCCGGGAAACTGATGCTGAGAGAAAAACAGCAGTATTAAAAAGCCTTAATGACAATATATACTATATATATGTGTGGTTCTGAGTCTTTTATTTTTATTTACATGAATGGCTTTGGGAACTTTTCTTTTTTTTAAATAGAGCATCACATGTTAACGGGCACTGAAGCTACTTTTACTCTTCTTTGTGGATTTGAGGAATTTGGGCACTTTTTACAGCGTTTTAATCTTTTACAGTGAGAATGACTGTAATGAATGAAACGAAAGAAATAGTAGATACAGAAGAAATACAGAATAATTCACACACATAAGTCGTACGATGGAACATCTTAAATCTTGAGAGATTTTAGAAACCTTATAAAACCAATGAATCAGAGAGATTACAGACAATCACCCTGTCAATGGATTTACAATCTATTTTGAAACATCATAATACGAACAAAGGCCAGGTTTTTGAGCATTGCCTCTAGGTTGCCCCGAGTTTTGTTTGTGTTGTGAACAAGATCAAACAAAATCAGCTGTAAATAAATTCTCAAAATTTGATACAAAGATGTGGAACAAGTGACAGAGGAACCCATTTGATTTTGGTGAAGTTCCCTGTATTTGTTTTCACTTTGTGTGGAGGAGCGTTTCGCAACGATCGGTGATTCCTCACTGATGATTCATGAATTTCAAAATAAAATTAATGGATGGATGGATGGATGGACGGATGGATGGATGGATGGATGGATGGATGGACGGATGGATAGATGGTGCAACATGGCCGCTTCTACAGAGTGGACCTGCTCCTGATATATGGGATATATGAAATATAAAGGGCTGAAACAAGGGCAATGAAAACAGCAATTCACACATCCAGGTGATCAGAGACTCGCATGTAAAAATCAATATGTTACATATACAACATTTTGTTACTAAAAATGTCGATGTGTAAAATACAAGTTTACACGCTTGAACCTTAAAGAGCACGTAGAAAGGATGGTTGAAGTTCGGGAGAATTTTTTTTAATGAGGTGTTTTGTTGCAGAGCAACGATAAAACACACAACTGAGAAGGTAACCACACACACACACACACACGCACACACACACACACACACACACACACGAGCAAACACACCCAAACCTCAACCACAACCTGATTACTTCATGACGTGATGCTCGTGTGGATGGAGGTCATTTACCGCATTTTCTGCTAATAACCAAGAGCAGATGCTGATGTGGCGCGTGCACACGCGCACACACACACACACATACACACACGCACACACGCACACACACACACACTCACACACACACACACACAGACTATTATCACACAGTTTCCAGATAATTTGGATCTGCTGGTGTTGCCAGTGGCAGTTCTTTTTTTCTTTTTTCTTTTTTTTGTTGCTGACTCAGCGTTTGTTATTCTTACATCCAACTCACATTTAACTGCAATGGCACCATGAAACCTATGAGGCAAAAGCATGAAAAGTAAAAAAATAAACACCTTCTCAACATCCCACCCGTCTTTCCAACATCGTGCATGTTTCGATATGTCATGCAAATATAAACAGTTCACGACACTGATGAGAAATTCATGGCACAGCCCGTGGAAAAAGCCATGACATCATCGCCGAGGAACGTCTGCTCCCACAAAAACAAGGGCACTACTTTGCACATTTCACACCAACGTGTGGAGGAACACAGGTGTCCGTCGGCTCGGGCCTCGGCGCCGATACAAACACCAGAGAGCAGGAAGTGACGTGTTCGGGGTGGCGTTGTGTTGTTGTTACACATCCGCGAGGGCGAGAGAGGAGGAAGCCCAGCTGACACACGATCTGTGCCAGCGGCCGAGGCGACGGCGGGCGACTCGTTTTTTCAGATTCGTGCGGGAACCGACCAAAGAATGTGTTTTCATCTGGATCCCGACACGTAAACATCAGCTGTGGTTTGGAGACACGGGGCGAAAAGTGCCGACGTCAGATGCGTTTCCCTGCACCGGAGACACCCCGGCTAACGTGCGTCACTAACCCACGTAGAGAACGCGCGTAGATAGCCAACGTGGCTAAAGAACATAGCTAACGTTTGTATCTAACTTCTGCAGCTAACGTACGTCGCTAACCCACGTAGAGAACGTGCGTAGATAGCCAACGTGGCTAAAGAACATAGCTAACGTTTGTATCTAACTTATGCAGCTAACGTACGTCGCTAACCCACGTAGAGAACGCGCGTAGATAGCCAACGTGGCTAAAGAACATAGCAAACGTTTGTATCTAACTTATGCAGCTAACGTACGTCGCTAACCCACGTAAATAATGCATGTAGCAAACGCACATGTATTTAGCCAACGCAAGGATCCAACATTTCAGAATCAGAACCACAAACAACTTTATCCGCCAAGAACATTAAGAAAAAACTAAATTGAAATAAAATGGAAATGTCGCTAAAGCGCATAGCTACCGTATGTTACTAAGCCACGAAACCGCACGTAGCCAATGCACGTAGCCAACTCACAGATAACGTATGTAACTAAAGAACATAGCTAACACAAGGAGCTAAAACACGTAGATAACATATGTAGCTAACACACGTAGAAAATGAATGAAGTAATTGCACATAGCTAACTCATGCAGCTAAAGCACATAGCTAACTCATGTAGCTAAAGCACATAGCTAACTCATGTGGCAAATTCATGTAGCTAACGTAGGTGGCTAATGCACATAAAAAGTGCATGTGGTGACCTCTAGAGGTGAAGTGTCATGTTGTATCCGTCACCTCACCCTCACTCTTCTGAACATGAGGAGAACCTGTGGTCGACTTCAGTTATTACTACTACCGTAAAAAACATGGCGGCCTCCATAGAGAGGAGCCACTCCTCATGTAAATACACATCACTGGGTTCATCTCAGGATAATGGGGGAAAAAAGAATTCATTTATGTGATTCTAAATGCATGAAAATGTCAGAGTGTAATTGTTTTGTAATATTTTTAGAAGTGACAAAAATGACCTAAATCTTACACACTGCACCTTTAATTTTTTATGAAATTAAGTTTGTTTGATTCGGTTCAAAAATGGATGTGACCTCAAATGGCAAACTGTGTCCGTGGCAGTGAGCTCCGTCCTCTTTAAGGCTTCATCATCACAGTGAACATAAACACCGACCGGACACTTGTCAAATGTCTGGAATTGATTGATTGATTGATTGTTTGTTTTTTTAACCCCTCTTCTCGGATCAGCTTGTTGACCAAAGGAATTCACAGAGGAGCTGGAAAAACAGTCTGCGGGAAAAACCGCCCAGCGACCGACGGGTTTACGAGAAACCTGACGGACTTCGGTGCAACGCGAGAGTTCAGAGTGGGAGCGTGTTGTGGTGGAGTGACTCTGTTTACATCTCACCCTGTCACTAAAAACACGGGGTGCACTCCCACCATCGCCGAGCTGCAGCCGCAGCACAATGTCACAATATTCAGGCTCGGATCAATAAAGTTATTTATACTTGATTACTGATTAGCGCTTAAAAGTGTCAAACTGGGCCTTTTCCTGTTCCTGTTTGCTGTGTGGATGTTCTATATATTCTGTCAGAGGTGTTTTAGGTTCCTAGTTATGACAATGGGGGAGGGGGGGGCGCTGTTTGCAGTTCACAGGGTGGCCACTGGAGGCTGCCTCCAAAAGTGAGTCAATCCCCATCGACTCCCATGTTAAAAGGTCAGAGGTGAATCAAACATGTTTAAAGGTCTCGACCAGTCACATGTTTTCCCGTGGCAGCTGTTCGGGGGCGGGGCTTGTTTTTATTCCATCAGGGTTAGAAACTGTGCATAATTAAAGGGCGTGGCCTCTCGAGTGACACCTGGGCCGACCTTCTGCGGATGCTACAACAACACTACAGGCCCCGCCCCGTTCCGGCTGTGCTCCGCCCCTTTGCCCCTGTTCGCATGAACCAGGAAGTGGGAGCCCCCGCCCACAACGAGCCTCGTAAACACTGACACGGCGTCCATCTTTATAG